>VUQH01073201.1:0-12477 GCA_015106775.1 Etroplus canarensis | reverse complement strand
ACTATAAGCTTTATCAAAAAGGAAAGTTTTAAGTCTAATCTTAAAAGTAGAGAGGGTGTCTGCTTTCTGAATACAAACTGGGAGCTGGTTCCACAGGAGAGGGGCCTTTTTTCAAACCTATATGGGGTTTTTATGTATTATGTCTCTTGTTTACATTGTACACAGCATAAGATTGGGTGGGTGGGTTGTCTGAACTTACACCAACAATCAGAGCTGAAAGATGATGTGTTTTGAGACAGTATGATGTGATATTTACTGACAAAGACTGAATTTCGTGTGTGTGTGTGTATGTAGTACAGCAGCAGATCATGGGTACAGGATGGCATCTGAATCATGAGATACAAAACACATGACACATGGTTTTCAAACACCCTCTGAGCCTTGGATGCAGACACACACACACACACACACACACACACACACACACAATTCATTTCAAGTATTGT
Organism: Etroplus canarensis; assembly: GCA_015106775.1. Lineage (NCBI taxonomy): Eukaryota > Metazoa > Chordata > Actinopteri > Cichliformes > Cichlidae > Etroplus > Etroplus canarensis. Next base: position 12,031 of record VUQH01073201.1, on the reverse strand, counting down.
GCAAGATCTGAGCATGGCATTTTGGCAGAGAAAACTGTCTTTTGTACTTCAGTTTGAGTACACACTGTGCTTTTGAATTGCGACAATGTAAACAATATTACACAAAGATGTACATTTTCATAGAGAATGTAGATGACTAGCTGTTTTCATCTCATCAAACTTTAACTTGTTAAAGAGTAGGATAAACAATTTACAATTATTCTACACATTTTTTTTCTCTGAGGAGACAAGATATTTGTGAGTCACCTTTTTGATCACTGTTTGATCAATCCCTCTCTATCAAAGGGTTTCAGTGATATACATGTAAAACTACAAATACACATGAGTATTAAAATCTGGTGACATTTACCAGAATGTCAACACATTCCCATGATTTCCTGGAACTCTGAGAACATATGGATGTCAAACTTTTAGAAACTGCAGCATCACAAACACTGGCATTTTAGCGACAGAGTTTTATTAATTGATTACTAAAGAGGGATTCAAATTTCTGACTGCAACAGTAAATTATCTTTTACTTTTATACTGTTTGAAAGATGATATGCGATATGCTGACTTTTTAATAGACTTGTAGAGTTAGGAAGCTTTGCATACCAAGACTTAATTCAGAATCGATTTACATTTAAACACCAATACTAATTTCATTTTTTTAAAAAAGGGTGTTATATATGTTTGTGTCTCTCAAACAACATTTCCAGGTAGATCACTTGTTTTTCAGAACAATGTAAAAGAGCAAAATAGAATGACAGATATAAACTTGAGTAAAATTTTGGTGAAGACCCATTAGACGATCATTGTCTGTATGTTTGATTAAATTCTGACCAATACTGCAAGAGGAGTAGTGATTCTTGTGATTTGTGGAAGGACTGCCATTGTCACTGTACTGCCCACATGATAATCTGGCCATTAAGCTGTGCAAGGGGTGGGACTGAAAATGACTATAGGTGTGATAAATTGTCCATTAAGGGAAGCGAGTGAGAACTGACTGGTACGCCTTGGCAGTGTTTGGGGGTGGGTTGGCTCCAGCCTCCTCGGGCCTCCACGGGCCTTCACTCTCCTCTTGGATATCTGGTGGCCAAACAGTATCTCACTAAGGGCATGCACAGCACCACACTCTGGGCGCCTCTAGACTGTTGTTAAGCACACCCTGCTCGTTAGCACACTTCGGTGACCACAACACCATGGCATTAGCTCATCGGTCCTTGAGCCAACATATCGTCTTCTTCTTCTTCTTCTTTCAGCTCCTCCCATTAGGGGTGGCCACAGTGGATCATCTGCCTCCATCTCACCCTATCCCTCGCATCCTCTTCCCTCACACCAACCCTCTGCATGTCATTAGGACTACATTATACACTATTCGAATAATATATATATAACCGGCCAATACTGGCCATCAGTCTTACTCTACTGTGTGCATACTGTATAGCATCTGGATATTGCCACTCATCCTGACATAACTTGTAACCTAGAAAAAAAAATCTGTTCTGTGTTGCAATTCAGAAATATGGAATAAAATTACAGTTCTTGTCTCAATCAATTTTATCTTCCATTTCCAGATGCCAAGGTTTCCTACAGTGAATGTCCTCGTCACTTTCAGTTAAGACAATGTTTGATGACTCACAGATAGAGCACTGTCAATTTCCTACTCTCAAAAGTTCCATCCTCAATAAACTGTATGGAAAAATATTTGGTTGATAACAAAAAAATAACAAAAAAGTCAAAAACACACAAATAAAAAATACACCCAACTGTAGAGCCTAAAATACTAGTACATATGCAAACTCCCACAGAAACACAGCTTTCAGTTATTAGAGAAGTACTGGATGAATTACTATTGCCCCTTTTCTTAAAGCCCATCCTGCAACCAAAGTCCATCTCACAAGCCAAACAAGATTTTTAAAAACCTAAGAGTTGTTTCCCAAATTGAGGACGCTCTTACAAATGATTATGAAGAGTTATAGTAGAGTTGCCTCATACCACTTGTACTGTATGAGGTTCTTAAGTATCTCCACACCATTCTGGAAGAACAAGCTTTGTTTTCAACTGAATAATGCAAAACAGACCTCCCCTTTCTTTTCCGTTTACAGACAGTTAAAAATGTCAAGTTGTTTAGCATTATCTGTTACCAGTTTAATAGCATCTCTGTTTCAATCAAAGTCCATAGCAGGATGTCTGAGATCAAACACCAACCACTTAATTAGGTACACATGTTCAACTGCTTGTTGACAGAAATATCTGGTTAGCCAGTCACATGGCTGCAACTCAGTGTATATAGGTATGTAGACATGGCCTAGACAAGCTTCTGAAATTCATAATGAATGGGGAAGAAAGGCGATTAAAGTGACCTGGATGTCGTTGCCAGACGGGCTGGACTGGGTATTTCAGGAATAGCAAGATTTTCCTGTAAAACAGTGTCTAAAGTTTAGAGAGAATGGTCAGAAAATACTGAGGTCAGAAGTCAGAAGAATGGCCAGACTGCTTTGACCTGACAGGAAGGCAACAGTAAGTCAAATAACTCGTTACAGCCAAGGTACACAGGACAGCATCTCTGAATGCACAACATTTCAATCCTTGAGGAAGACTGGCTGCAGCAGCAGAAGACTGCATTCCTGTGCCATTCCTGTCAGCTAAGAACAGGACATCGAAGGCTACAATTCGCACAGGCTCGCCTAAATTGGACAATAAAAGAGTGGAAAAACGTTTCCCGGTCTGATGGGTCTCTGTCTGATGGTAGGGTCAGAATTCGGTGTAAACAACATGAAAGCATGGATCCAGCCTCCCTTGTGTCAATGGATCAGGCTGGTAGTGGCGATGTAATGGTGTGGGGGATATTTTATTGGCACATTTTGGGCCTCTTAGTACCTCCTGAGAATTGCACCACAGCCTACCTGAGGATTGCTGCTGATCATTTACACCTCTTTATGACTACAGTGTACCCATCTTCTGATGGCTGCTTCCAGCAGGATAACACACCATGTCACAAAACTCAAATCATCAATGAGTTCACTGTGGGCACAGATTTCTGTGCACAGTCACCAGATCTCAATCCAGCAGAGCATCTTTGGGATGTGGTCGAATGGGAGATCACTGAATGTGGAGCAAATCTGCAGCAACTGTGTGATGCTGTCATGTCAATATGGACCAAAATTTTTGAAGAATGTCTTCCTGAATCTACGCCATGAAGAATGGAGGCAGTTCTCCAGGCAAAAGGAGGTCCAACATGATACCAGCAATGCATGCCTAAAGTGACCGCTATGTGTGTCTGTGTGTGTGTGTGTGTGTGTGTGTGTGTAAGCATTTTGCGGAATAAAAAGAGGAGTTTATAGAGATCGAAGGTCAGCATAAACTTTTAAAGTTATAAAATGCATTTCTACTCCTGCTGATCTAGAAGTAAAAAACTATTACTTAATGCTGTGTAACACTGCCTCCCACCATATCTACCTCCCTGCCGACTTGCTTCTGTCTGTTTGACCTTATTTCACTCTCCGTGCAGCCATAAAAGCAATCCCAAGGCTTATCATGCTGTTCTTCTTTGAAAACAGTATAAAGGAAAGAGCGACCTAGTCCCATACTACCTTGCACCTCCACTCAACTCCCTCAGCCCGGCTTTTCTCACAAGCTGATACGGCTGAAGAGTTTAATTTGTCCAGTATAAAAGCCAAATGGAGCTGTAAGCCTGCCTCTCGGCTCAGACGGAACATCCAACAACAAAAACTGAAACTTGGCTACTTTCAGCTGCAGCAGTCAGTCTCTCTCCATCTGTTGATCCTGTATGAGTATTGCAGATATTGTTCTACACATGAGTGCAAAAACAAATGCTTCCACATTTCATGTCTGGTATAAAACTGAGTTTCTTACCAAAATAAATGACTAAAGATGCGGAGAGGATGTTAAGTTTGATGGATTCCGACAATATCTCCCAATAAGTTAAAATTAAGTCCATGAAAACTATATTTTAGAAAGTTTTCAATGCATATTACTGCGAAGAAGCAGCCCTCACCTCTTTTCTACTTATATGCCATTTCATTAGAATGTATAAGAGCAGCAGCTTAGACTGGGATGTAATTGAAAAGCTGTCAAGATCAAACTGAGGGTAAGAGAGGTGGGGAGCTGAGATTACATCTATCTTTCTCAAAGAAGCGTGGACAATCTCTTACCATTTGGCATTTGTCTAATCAACTCACTTATCTGAGCCTGTAATTAACAACAGGCTCTGAATCACTTGGAGGAATTGCAATTAAAGTTTACCAGGACTTTAAAAAAAAAGCAGAAATTCCACACAGGTGTAAGGCAGTTATTTGTACTGCTTGCCTCAGATTTATTATTTCACTTCATTTTTGGGTGTAGTACTATGTGTTTAAGCACCGGAGCACACCGATGACGCGCACACGGTTAAGCTGTTGTTCATTATGTAACCACGGTGGCGAGGTGGCATGCATTAGTCAACTATAACTGAGCACATGATCAAATGAATAGATCATAAAGTCATCTGTCTCCCAGCCTCGTCTCCATCTGCGCCTGTCTGTCCACTACATATTCCTCACATCTCACAGGATGTGAACTCCTCTCTTTTTTCCACTCGTTACGTATACGACGGTTGCTCACTGTCTCTTTCCGTTGTGGTAGAGTAAGACGCGATATAGCAACGAGTTGCCTACAGATGAAGGTCCTAGCCATAGATAACCTCTACCATTATTTTTCCTTCGCAGCAAAACAGGTTTGAGTTTTGCACGCCACATTCCAGCAAATGTTTCACAATAAAAGACTTGTTAATAAATTAAGGGTTTCCGTTTACTGAAATGTTATACAGCTTTCGATTTGAAAGTGACGCAGGAAATGGTGAGTTCGTATAAGCAGTGCAATGCAGTAAATTTAGCAGAGCAGGAATACACCAAGTATACGTCAACCAGAAGGGATAATTTTTAAAAAGTCAGCTAGCTTCAGCAGTTGAAGTGAATAAAGACTGGTTACTATGACACGGAACAGCGGTCACGTGAATCAAGGAGAAAACAGCCAACATTTTTCTTTGTTGTCGTTCATTTTCACTGTTTAGATGTTCCAAAAGAATCAAGGATCATTTGCTGCCCGCCATCATAGCCATATTCATACTAACAGCACCACACGTTTTAGGACAATGACACAATTTTTGTAAGGTTGTCTCTGTACACCACCACAGTGGATTTTCAATCAAACAGTCAAAGTGAGCTCAAAGTGCAGACCTTCAGCTTTAATTCATGGAGTTTGACAAACGCATTGCAATAGCTTTTTTGGAATTACAGCATTTTTAAAAAATATACTTATCCCCCATTTTGAGAGGTTCAACAGTAATGAGACAAACATAGTAACATGTAAAGCTAATTTTAAATATAAGGATTGTTCTAATGCTGAAATGAAAATCCTTTACAGTTTAAGTTTCCTCCCTTGAGATCCTCTGCCAGGCCTCTCTTGGGATTGATTTTACAGCATGCTTTGGGTCAGTATCCATTTGCATTGTGAAGCATCATCCAATCAGTATTGCAGCATTTGGCTGAATATGAGCAGAGAGTGTAGCCCTGTACAGTTCAGAATTCTTCCTGCTAATTCCATCTGCAGTCACACCATCAATAAACACTTGTGACCTGAATCCATTGGCAGCCATACATGCCCATGCCATGGCATTGCCTTCACCGTGTTTGGAAGATGATGCGGTATGCTTCAGATCACGAGCTGCTCCTTTCCTTCTCCATCCTTCTAGTACAAGCTCATGCTGGTTTCATCTGTCTAAATAATGTTTTTCCAGAATTGTTCAGGCTCCTTTCGGTGTTCTCTGGCTAAATCCAATTTGGCCTTTGTGTTTACATACATGATGGTTTCTCTTGATTGTAGACTTTGACAATGATTCACCAACCTTCTTGAAAGTCTTCTTGACTTGCCTTTACCTAACTGTATTTACAGCCCGTACAGGACATTTCAAGTTTAGTGGCCAGTTTAAAACTTTTGCTGGAATTAAATGTAATATGTTATCTTACTAAATGTACATTTGGCTGCTCCCTAGTGAATTTTTGCCAAGGAACTGCCACAGCAGATCAATCCACATAAGTAATTTGGCAGAGGCTTTACGTAGGATGCCTTTCCTGATGCAACCCTCCGCAGTGAGAGGGGCTTGCGTCCCCACATGGAATCAAACCAAGGACCCTACAGAAAGTAATAAAAAGTAACTTCCTTAAAACCGGTGTCCTCTGTAGTGACACACCCACACAAAAGACTGAGCCTTTAAGCATCTTTTAGCTCACTGGTTTTCACCCCTACTGTCCTTAAAATGTTTCTAGTGTCCCCCAATAAACTACTGAACACACACATTTAGTACACATGAGATAGAGACAGATCTTTCAAGGCCGGTGAAAATCTAAACAAGGCAAACAGAGAAGCCTATATCAGTCATACATGCTACTTTATGTGTGCTGTACGTGTAAGTTTCAGCTTGACAGAGTTCTCTAATTCAGGTTTAAAGAACGTCGCTATTTTTTAAAATCAAAGTAATGTTCTAGAATCTGTATGTTTAATCTTACAGTTAAAACAGCTCAGCAGCCTTCCAGTACCTGAGGAACTAAAGTGTACAAGATAACATTAATAGGTTTAAAAAGCCACATCTATAATTTTAATAGCCAACCCTCTCTAACTACACACTTTTGTTCCACTTAAGATTTGTTACTAATACCCTTCTTTGATGGACTTGATATATATCGACTATGATCTACTTGCCCTGTATAAATTTAAAAATTGTAATTCTATGAGTCACATAGTGGGGTTTATGGGATGAATTTTCAGTTGCAGCATAATACCTTTTTAGACATGATAAGGCCAGGTTCTGCTTCAGGGGAACACTTATCTCAGACTTGCTATGAAATAACATGGCATCTGGAAGTGTCAGAATTTCTCTCTGTGTGGAGAAAACTCAGCTCGCTGCAGTGGAAGGTTTAAAAGCCGATCGCCTCGCAGCATCTTCTAACAGCATCCTAGACTGTTTGTGCGAGCATTTGGTTCAGTTCAAAACAAATCTTACTCACCCCAGCTGCAAAGCCTAAACTTCCATCCAAGATGCGCTTCTGAAAAGGGCAGACAAGACAAGAGATTGTGTGTGAGTCAGTAAAATCAATAACGTGGAACCCTGAAAATATCAGAGCCAACAGTTTAGTAAATCCCTTACTGCTGACTTAACTGGCAAAATCTCTACAAGTTCCAAGAGTCAGAAGTCAAATGAAAACAAACAAAACAGTGTATGGTTTCTACTCGTGCTGTTCTCATCAATCAGAGCTTGAAGAGGTGAAGACTGACATCATTACAGGGAGAATTGGCTTTGATTTTCTCACAACAAAGATTTAGAGTCTGTATGGGAGAGAATGGCTGGTGGGCGCAGACACATGCATGCATGTAATACATTATACAACACGGTTCATAACTTCCCCTTCTGTAAACATCTGAATTGTCGAGTAAATTGAAACCAAAAAGTTTGATTGTTTTTGAATGCAGCTGACAGTATAAGACAGTTGAGTTGGAGCAGGCTACATCCAATCTGCAGACTGTAATTAAAAAAATTTTAAAATCAATGTGGCCACAATGATGTTGCTCATTGGTTTTGTACTCCACATTTCGAAGTGTTTTGGCCAATAGAAGTAACCACATTTAGATAAGAAGGTGGAGTGCTAGGTTATAAACACAAGCAAGCTGGATTCATAAAACTGTACAGGCGCTACACATAAACACAAATATCGTATAATCAACATCTAATAAAATTCCATAATTTTACTCACTTTTACTGCTTGATAATTTAATTAAAATGTTCAAAAGGCACCAACAGCATAAGCACGTTCAGTAAATCAAGATCAGTGACTCAAATTGGCCGAGGTGATACCAAGCAGACAGCAATCAGCTAAACCTGCCTACACTATGGCACACCTGTTACTGAGTTACTGTAATGTGTTAAGTATTGGCAGAAAATGATAAGTTGTCACTGGCTGACTGTATTGCACAGGCTAATGAGATTTCATATCCACTGAGAAGTCAATGGTCCAGGACAATCGCCCTAGTTCTTGACTGGGCTAACCTAGCTTAAGACATTATTAGGCTCAAAATAACCCTAATGCTGTACAAATGTGTATGTCTATGCCAGAGGGGCACACCCCTTTTATAAACATTAAAATCCAAACCAATAATAATCAGAGTAGCGATCCTTGTGAAAATAGCAAAGTGTCCATAAAACGGCAAACGCAATCTTAACATTGACCTTACGTACAATTTAGGTAAAGGCCTATCGTGTGGAAGTTTCACTAAAATCTGATCAATAGAGAGGAAGGAGTAGCAGTTCTTATGAAAATGAAAAAGTTGCCATAAAAGAACAAATATGACCTTGAGCACAATTTAAGTAAAAACTCGTTAGGTGATTGCTGAGTGTAACTGATTAAATTCTGACTAATACTGTAGGAGGAACTGCGATTCTTCTAAATTACGGAGCACAGCGGATGCCTCACCATGGAATTAGCTCATTGGTCCTTTGACCACATGAGCTAAAAACATTTTAAAATGAGAATCTATGGTGATTTACTTCAGAGCCAGCCTCAAGTCACCATATGGGGAACTGCAGCTTTTGGCGGTTACGTGTTAGATTTATTTTTAAGCCCCAGAGGTTGCCGTTTTGTCTAATTGCATTGCAAGATCCTCTCTGGAAGCACAGGTGAATGATATTGAGGACCCCAAATCAGCAACCTCACCAGCATGCCAGCGTAGGCAGAAAACATGAGATAAGAAAGGCCAGGGTTAGCTGGTTTGCAGCAACGGAACTTACAAAATAAGAGCTAAGTAGGAAATAAATTGCAGCTGGGATTGTTCTCTCTCACACAGACAAACACTACAGACTGTCCAGGATCTCATCCAGGTCTGAGAGAGGATCCCCCAGGATACCATTCACCACACAAATCACTTGCTACCAGTACTGACAAGGACACTGGCCAAAAGCAAAACTGGAGAATGAGTCATGAGGGATAAGGAAACAGTGATGGTCTATGGCCATAAGCTGTAAAACTTTTCCCTCTTTGGCCGTTGTACTGTGTTGTCACATTCACACCAAAGCAAGTAAAATGAATTCACAATAGTTTATGCTTCCAAAGTGGACAGATCGATACCACTGAAGTTCAACTGACTTTGTGTTATACTGGGATGATCAAGGGTTCCCATAATTTTTTGAGCATTGTAGGTATGCAGCTGTAAATTTACTTGGGCAGACCAGGCGTGGGAAATACTGCCTCGTCAAATAATTAGCAAATATTTCTTTGAAATATTGATTGCTTGAGTTCAGAGAAATATTCAGTACCTGTCGACTGGAGAAGATGAACACCAGGGCGGCTCCGGCAGCAGTCAGGCCCCAAGTGAACAGAGTCCCCAGCAGGGCCTGGGTCACAGGGCTGTAGCCTTCTAGCATAGTGCCAGACCTAAAGAAAAAAACAACACACATAGACTAAAAGTTATCCCATGCTAACTTTACATTATATTAGAAAATGAGGCAGAGGAGCTTTTATTCTTTCGGAAAGACTTCCAAAAATCCTTTAGCAGCTTTTCTACTTTTAAGCAGTCATAAAAGGCTAGTTAATACAGTCTCCATCTAGCAGCAGGTACTTATGACAAACCTGACATGCAAAGGCAATAAAAGCACAAAACCTTCAGGAGGCTTGTGCCGATGTTTCAACAATAAGGAACAAGTGATCACAAAATCAGTATACACTCACCGGATAGCTAATCAGGCAATCAAATGGCAGCAGCTCAGTGCATTTAAGGATATAGACTTGTTAAGATGGCCTGCTGAAGTTCAAACTGAGCATCAGAATGGGGGAAAAAAATGGGATTTCAGTGACTTTGAAGGTGTCATAGTTGTTGGTGCTGGTCTGACTATTTAAAAAATGATCTCCTGGGACTTTCCTACACAACCATCTCTAGGGTTTACAGAAAATGGTCTAAAAAGAGAAAATATCCAGTCAGCAGCAGTTCTCTAGGCAAAAATATTTTGTTGACGCCAGAGATCAGAAGAGAATGGCCAGGTTGCTTTGAGCTGATAGGGAGGCAACTGGGACTCAAACAAGAATTTGTTACAGCCAAGGCATGCAGAAGAGCATTTCTGAACACACAACATGCTGAACCTTAAAGGAGCTTAAGACCACGCCTGGTGCCACTCCTATCAGCTAACAACAAGCAACTGAGGTTACAATTCACACAGGATCACCGAATTTGGACAAAAGATTGGAAAAATGTTGTCTGGTCTGATGAATCTCCGGCGACATTCAGATAGTAGGCTTAGAATTTGGTGGAGACAACATGAAAGCATGAATCCATCCTGCCTTGTACTAATGCTTTTAGCTGCTACTGGTTGTGTAATGGTGTGGGGGATATTTTCTTGGGCCTCTTTGTACCTAACGAGGATTGTTTAAACGCCACAGTACTGCTGTACTGCTGTATTGCTGTACGAGTACTGCTGCTGATCATTTACACCTCTTTATGACCACAGTGTACCCATCTTCTGATGGCTGCTTCCAGCAGGATAACACACCATGTCAAAAAGCGCAAATCATCCCAAACAACTTTCTTGAACATGACAATGAGTTTACTGTACTCAAATGGCCTCCAAAGCCACCAGATTTCAATCTAATGGGTCTACCATTGGGATGTGATGGAATGGAATACAGGCAAAAATCTCTGAGAAATGGTTCCAGCACACTGCCATACCATGAAAAATTAAGGTAGTTCTAAAGGCAGTACTAGGAAGGTGTCTCTAATGAAGCGGCTGGTGAGTTTATGCACTTAGGCTGACTCCTCTTACTCCAGCATGTGTATGTTTAGTCCTCGTGTGACTAGTCTGATACACGCCCATCTTTGTTTGTTTCAGCTCACGGTCAAATCCTGTTTGCTCTGGATTTTAATATCCTGGAATTTTTACTCTGTAAACTGAAGTGTTAGGACTGACTTGCTGCTTTTTAATCATCTAATACCACACCAAAATGATGAACAACATTGACTTTTAATTGCAATTAAGTGTTACAAAATAACTTTTTAAATGTGTGTAAAAATATGTTTTCTCTCATAACAGAGTTCCCGAACCCACTGCTCTTTGTAGCAATGGCAAGCATGAATGTAAACACATAAATGGCTGGTCCTGAGTCCCCCGAGCGTATGTATTTTAAGGCCACACACAAAAACACTACTTTCTTGTTTGACATTGTGAGAAAATCAAAAGAAATCAGCCAAGATATCAGGAAGAGAATTGTGGGTCTGGTTCATCCTTGGGTGCAATTTCCAGATGCTTGAAGGTGCCACGTTCATCTGTTCAAACAATTTTTTGCAAGTATAAACAACATGGGAATGTCCAGCCATCATACTGCTCAGGGAAGAGACGGGTTCTGTGTCCCTGAAATGAATGTATTTGTGAAAAACGTGCAAATCAACCCCAGAACCAAAGCTAAAGACCTTGTGAAGATGATGGCTGAAGCTGGTAAGAGTGTGTCATTATCCACAGTCAAACGAGTCCCGTACCGACATGGGCTAAAAGGCCACTCAGCCAGGAAGAAGCCATTACTTCAAAAGCGACATAAAAAAGCCAGATTACAGTTTGCAAACACACAGGGATGAAGACCCTAATTTTTGGAGACATGTCCTATGATCTTGCTGCACATGTTGCACTTTATTTATTTATTATTTATTTTTAACTTAAATTTTAAACTGTGAGGAAAAAAAAAACCTCCTGTCATATCCTGTCTCCAGGTCCTGGAGAAACGCTATCTCATTTCACTATGTTCTGCGTCAGCTATATGTGGTTTGAAATGACAATAAAGCTCTCTTGAATCTTGAATCTTGATCTGATGAAACTAAAGTGGAACTGTTTGGCCATAATGACCATCGTTACATTTGGAGGAAAAAGCGGGAAGCTTATAAACCTGAGAACACCATCCCAACTGTGAAATATGGGGGTGGCAGCATCATGTTGTGGGGCTGTTTTGCTATAGGAGGAACT
>VUQH01073200.1:0-14983 GCA_015106775.1 Etroplus canarensis | reverse complement strand
TTCTTCTCTCTTTCTCTTTTTTCTCTTCTCTACCTGTCTGCTCTGGCAAAAAATAAATAAATAAAGAAATATATCAACAAGAGGAGCCTATAGAGTTTATAGAACTCCTTTTGGCAAATCAAATGTGTTTGTCACAATAAAGCATTCAGACGACAATTCTGCTTGCTAATGCTGCCAGACAGGACAGGTCTTAAAAAAAAAAAACCCAAAAAAACCCAGCAGATTTAAAAAGAAAACACATGAAATAAGAGTTAGTGTAAAAGAAAGGAAATTACACATGAATAAAGCAAGTAAAAAGATACATATTTAAAGTTCACTTAAACAAAATAAAATGCAAGTATGTAAAGGTACAGCGAGGTGATCAGTTAAAGGTGGTGGATAATTGTGACTATTGGCGTGTGGTCCTCACCCGGATAGTTACAAAGTGCCTTCAAAGGCTAGTCATGGCCCACATTAAAGACACCATCAATGTCCCTGTGGCCCCCACCAGCATGCACACAGGCAGAACCGCTCCACTGACGACGCCATCTCATCAGAGGTCCACACAGCCCTCACCCACCTGGAGAGAAAGGACTCCTGCATGCATCTGCTCTTCATCGACTTTACATCTGCATTCAACACCATCATCCCACACAGCATCTCCTCCTCCCCATAACCCTCAGCACTGGCTCTCCTCAGGGCTGTGTGCTGAGCCCCCTCCTGTTCACCCTGCTGATGACTGCTCTGCTAAGAACTCGAGCTGTCATACAGTGAAGATTGTGGGATGCATCACTAACAAGGATGAGTCTGAATACAGAGAGGAGGTGGAACTTCTGTAGCGCTGGTGTAGAGAAAACAACCTCTGCATCACTGTGAAGAAACCCGAGGAGATGATTGTGGACTTGAGGGGGAGCAGACATCACACCCCTCCCCCGCACATTGGAGGTGCAGCTGTGGCAGTGGTCGCCAGCTTCAGGTACCTGAGTGTTCACCTCAGCGAGGACCTCACCTGGAGCAGCAACACTTGCTGCTTGGTTAGGAAGGGTCGCCAACGCCTCTACTTCCTCTGGAGAATGAGGAGTGCTGGACTCGGAGTCTCGGTCCTGTCTTCCTTCTACAGATGTGCGGTGGGGAGTGTCCTCTGCTCCAGCATTGCTGCGTGGCATGGCAGCTGCTCTGTAGCTGAGAGGAAGGCACTCCAGAGGGTGGTGAAGGTCGCACAGAGGATTGTGGCAAGCAGCCTACCCACCACCACAGACACCTGCAGCATCAGATGCAGAAAGAGGGCCTACTGCATCATGAAGGACCCCACCCACCCTGCACATGCACTTTTTGTCTTTCTTCCTTCAGCAAAGAGGCTGCTGAGCATCCAGAGCAGGACCACCAGGCGGAGGAACAGCTTCTTTCCAACAGCTGTGAGGCTGCTGAATGGTGGTGCTGCTGCTCTGTAGGCCTTCTGTACATTACTCAGCTGCTGTTTAGTTTATATATTTATTGTACCTATTTTATATTGCTTAAAGAATTTTATTTTGTTTTATTTTATTTATTGCTCGTATCGGCTGTTCACCGGAGCACAGTAACCAATTTTGCTCCATTCTCATGTAAGTGCAGATTGGAATTTGAATCTTATAGTTCGGTTTTAAAAATGACTTGAGTCGAAGGAGGTTAGACTTCCATGGGCAGCTGGTTCAGACAGTGGGCAGCATGGTGGCTAATTGTCTGTTTAGTTTCAGATATAGGCACCAGCAGTTAGCCGGCTCTTTCTGATCTCAGGGCCCAATCAGGTTTGTATTCATTAAACATGTCAGATGTACAGTCCCTCTCACCATGGAGGGTTGTGTCAGGAAGGGCATCCGGTATAAAACCTCTGCCTAATCACAAATGTGGATTCAACTGCTGAGGCGACCCCTTGGTAAAAATACACGGGAGCAGCCGAAGCTATTTGCAAAAGCTTCGAAAAAGGCTATTTCAGGTTGAAACATTTGAGGGGAGCTGCTGTCTTTCAAACAAACCAATTTAAACCTGAAACAATAACACATAAAAGACAGCCATGTTGGCGTAACCATCATTAGTGCTTATTGTACACGGCTGACATGAAAGAAGGAAAGATGAAAGGTGCAAAAACATAATTTATGGGTCATTTATAACACTATACTCATTTTACTACAATGTAGTTATTACCTTATCTACTTTGTTTTTCTCTGCTTGTGTTCTGCATAATGGTTGTTCATGCTGAGCACATTCATTTAAATAATGAAGTTGAAATAAAGTCCCTATTAATTTAAATAATGAAGTTGAAATAAAGTTCCTATTAATTTGTATTAATATTGTTTCACCGTCATATTAATATGATGTGGTTCAGTTAGCGTTGCACAAAAATACCTGGTAGTAATGTCCTTCAAAGGCCTACTCTCTTTGATTTGAGTGCATTTCAGAGTCAGTACTTTTTCACTTTTACTTCAGTAAAGAAATCAGATCAGTACTTCAACTTCTACCAGAGTCATTTTGAACGCAGTCATCTACTGCATACTTCCACTTGAGCAAAGAATGTGTGTACTTTTTGCCACCTGTGGTTTCATCACACTTGCCAAGCCTGATGGGTTCATTTCTTATTTTTCTGGATCGAGTGTTTTCTAATAACATTTATAGGCACATATATTCCCTCGACTCCATTTTTCAGCTTTTCGCTTTATATGAAGAGGGAAAAACTCTGCGGCGACCTCGTAAACTCTCGAATTAGTACAAATGTTGCAGCTCAGTCAGTGAGAAAACTGTCCTCTCAGCTGCAGCTCAGCTATGTGACTTTGACTTGATTAAAGAGTTGACTTTAATGTGGGGACTCCCGCCTACTCGCAGCTGTGGTCCGCAGTGACCTAAAGTCTGCGGCTTGGCGGGGAAAGTCTCAGGTGTGGAACGTTGGAATTACGATTATCCTGTAGTCTTGGCCACGAAAGCTGACTAATCTTTTCTGACGACTTGCGTGTGGATTTCATGTACTCGAAGTCAGAAGTCAAAAAATGCCTCCATGCTGAGTCCCCAGTTGCCAAGGCAACGACTTGCTGAGCAATTCCCATGTGCTGAAACAGAAACTGTCATTATTTTTGGAACATATGAAAAAATAAAAACGGTATTTACACCTCAAGCTACTAATTTTAATTTCATTTGGCAGTGAATCCGCTCAGCCGCACTGTCAGTCTTCGTCTGCTTGTCGCCTTCTGCTAATGGCAGCGGTGGTTAGAAGCTAATGACTGGCTAACAACTCACACGCCACGCTTCCACACTTCCAGTTATCCCGAGTGGCAGTGGGATATCGCACCAACAGTTGTGTGACAATGGACAGGCCGTCGCCAGCTTTGTATCCCCCCACTGCGCGGGCTTTTCGTCCCGTTTCCCGCTCGGGCACGAGCACAAACACATGTACGGTCCTTCATCACCTGCCACTCAGCTGGTCCTGATCACAGCTCCAGTCATGCGGTGTCATTGACACGCTGGTTATGTACAGCCTCTCATTAGCCTCACTCTCGCCTCCCCCTCTGCTGGCCTCTGTCCTTTGTCACTCTTTGATTCCTTCTGTCCCTTGTCCCCTCATTAGGCCTCGTCACTTGGCTTCTGCTGCTTCTAAATGTGTGTACGTGTGCTGTCTGCGTCTCTCTGTTTCTGCTTTGAGCTTAATAACTTGCAGAATGCAAAACCAGCTACAGCCATTGCAGGAGCAGGGAGAGAAAGAACAGAAAAAATGTACTTTTAAAACAGAAGCATGCTTAACTCTTCCACTACCGAACCAACAAACGCTTAAATAATCTGTTCATACAACACTGAGAAACTCAAAGTTGAATTTGTGTATGAACTGATGTTAGATTGAACTCAGTTCAGTCTGATCATTCAGTGCCTCAGCAATGCACTGAATATTGCTATCTCTAGGCTCTAGGCAACTGGCATGATTCATGCCATCCTGTCCAAAAGTATTGGAACAGCAAGGCCCAATTCCTTTGCTTTTGGGGACGGCGGTGGCTCAGTCTGTCAGTGACTGGTTGGGAGCCAGAAGGCTGCTGAGTGGTGCTGGTTGGAGGCCAGTTCAGGACCCACCAGGGACCCATGCAAGGAGCATTGGAGGCTTGGAGAGGAGTTGACTTATCCCCTGAGCAAAGCACCAAACCCCCACAATGCTCCCTGGCACCTGGAATGGGCTGCCTTATATCTCCTCGCCCTCCCGTCATCAGTCGCATACGCCTTGTGTGAGCTCGCATGAATATAACTGCATGTTAACATGTGTGCGTGTCATCACAAGTGTAGAGAAACTGCTGTGTAATTTCCCCATTAGGGGATAAATAAAGTATCTCTCCTTCTTCTTTTTGCTGTGCACTGAAGACATCTGTGTGTGAGATCAAAAGATGAATGTAAGAAGAGACATTAAAGTTTTAGCTTTAATTCCCTGGTACCTACATCTAGATTTGTTAAACCATATGGAGCAAATTTTGTATCAAACCGCCCAGTTTAACAAGTGAGCAAATGTATAGGAAGCTGTTTTCCAAGTGTGTCATATAAGACTGGATATCTACTCTCAGTTTAAGCTTTGGCTTTCACCTGTGTAGATGGCAGCTGTTGTTAAGTTGGACAGAGAGCTGTCTGTGGAAGAAAAACACGTCATTCTAAAGCTGAGAAAAGGGTGAAATCGACCGGAGATATTTCAGAAACAGTAGGCATAGCCAGTACCAACATTTGGCATGACCTGAAAAAGACAGAAACCGCCGGTTTACTGAGCAACAGTCATCAGACAGTGAGAGCAGTACAACAGAACAGTCTCAAAACAACAGTTAGTAACATTATGAACAACCTCCAAAGAGCAGGGGTGGAAATATCAAGTTTCACTGTAAGAAGGGGACTTAGAGAGCAATATAGAGGTTAAACTGACAGATACAAACTACTCATCAGGAGTAAAACTTGGAAAGTCAAGTTGGAATTTACAAAAAAAAGCATAGAGATGAACCACAACAGTTCTAAGTTTTATGAACTGATGAGAGGAAGCTTAACCTATGTTAAAGTGATGGAAAGGCCAAAGTATGGAAAAAGAAGGGATCTGCTCATAATCCTAAACTCATGAGGTCATCTGTGAAGCATGGTGGAGGATGTGTCATGGCTCGGGCTTCTATGGCTGCTTCTGGAACAGGTTCGGTCATTTTTGATGATGGTGTAACTCATGACAGTAGCAGAATTAACATAGAAGTCTGCAGAAACAGTGTCTTGCCAATTTACTGAGAAACGCACCAAAATGACTGTGGGGGACTTTTTTTTATTATGCAGCAAAACAATGATCCAAAACACACTGCCGCCTAAACAAAGGACATCACCAGGAGGAAAAATGCAAGAGTTTGGACTGGAAACCATGCAAAACAGACAATTAAAAAGATAAAAGCCTGGAAAGGCAGAACCAGTGAAGAAATAAGAAACTTGATGCAGTTATTGTGAGCAAAGGATATGAAACTAAATATAAAGTATATCTGACTTTAATTTAGTTGAAGACATTCTGTTTCAATACTTATACTTATTTAAAGAGCTGGGTGGCTCGATGCAAAATGTGTTATGTTCTGTGACATATCTAGATGTAAAATCAGGGTTCTCATTCATCTTTTGATCTCACCCACAAACATCTTGACTTCATGGCAAAAACTAATCAGCTCGTTTTGCTGTTCCAATACTTTTGGAGGCAAAGTACCAGTATTCCTAGGCTATGCACCGGCACCTCTAGGATAGCAACTAGCTTCCCTGAGCGTGCTACAAGCATTCCTAGGCTACGCTCTTCCATTCCTATCTGAGAACATTCAGTAATATTTACATAAACGCCATCTTTATAGCATGCAGGTATGTGAATGCATCTAAGCACACTGACTTGACCAAAAAGTAGATCTCATCATACAAGTTATGACAATATTTCATAATTATGAAAACCAATCATATTTCAATCATATTATTATGGGGAACTGGCTCAGGTAGCTATTAGTCATTGCTGTACTTGAGAGGGCAGGGGTGATAGTGTTTGATGTTAATGAACATGAGTGTGAATATGACTGTTTTTATTTGAACATTGACACTTTCTTCCACCAAGGACTGACTCATTGTGCACAGTTAACACCACTAGTGTTTGCTGTCTTCTTGTGACTCATGCAGCTACTACCCAGCTTCATTCAGAAGCTTGTAGAGAGGCCACTGACCTGACAGTGACCTCTGACTTCCTTTTGTCATTCTGATATCCTTTAATTAAGATTTTGCACATTTTTTAAATGAAATGGAGATTTAAAAAGCAGAATTATGATGGCTTAGAAAAGAGAGACAAATGGCAAAGAAAGCTTTTCAGGAAGTAGTGATGGAACAGCTCTTTCTTCTGTCTGCTTGTTATATATTCCAGTATTATTAGGGATTAGCTTATTCTCCTAAGAATATCACAATGAAGATTTTGAGAGAAAGCAGCAAAGCCTTTGTTGAGTGCGGCTTATATTATCTCCACTTGGTGTATTTCAGAGCTCTAATTCAGTTGTACCTGACCTTGTCTTCAACATGACCTCACATATAAGAGATAAGGCCAGACAGAAAGCAGCAGATGAGGCTTTTCTTTGTTTGAAGGTATCTGGAGACTGATAGAAGAAAGAGAATGATAACTCAGATTCTGGGAAGGTGTCAAACAGAAGTGGGCGCGAGCTCATTCTAGGAAAGAAGCAGTGATAGAGTAATGCTATAGTTTAGATTTTAAAGTGAACGCACATAAATGGAGTGCGAATGAGAGCCGAATACGCACAGACCGTGGAGAAAATACAGCTGTAACTGTATTTACTGTGAGAGGGCGGCTAAGAGCTGGAGTGAGTCAGAGATAATAATAAGTGGGTTCCTGTTCCAGTCTGTACATGCACGCACTGTGCTACAGATAGAACTCCACACTTCCAAGATCCCCAGTGATTAAAAAAAGAACACGATACACAACGTGTGTATGATGCACAGGCATTTGAAGTTATAATTAGTGGCATACTTGGATGTTAAAGACATCAGAAAGCTTTGCAGTGATCGAATTCCAAATACGAGGACAGGCTGAAACAAGCACTGTTGAAAGTAATCCAGAATTTGACATTATATCACCATTATGTAATTATGCTAAGTGGCAACCAACACAGCGAAGAAGTACCTTGTAGTGCAGTTGAGCTAATGGCCCAGAGAGTCTCAATCAAAACTGCCTGTACTGAATACAAAATACAAAGTCAATAAATCACCACAGATTTTGATGTCCTCACAACTTTTTCTTTAAGGATAGCAGCGCATCTAGTTTCTACAAACCACAATCTATAGCAGCATCTCTCGGCCGGCTTGGGAATGCCTTGCTGTGCCCCTGGAAGAGCTCGGGGATGTGGGTGGGGAGAGGGAGGTCTGTGGGTCTCTGCTTAGACTGCCGCCCCCGTGACCCCAACCCAGATATGCGGTAGATATGTGGATGAATAAATATTCTGCCAGCAGATTCCTAAGACAACAGTCTGCTTTGATGATGGATTTGTTTATTTCTGCTTTTCCTATGGAGGGTCTTTTACCCACATCTCTGCAAATCTCCAGACAGCCAAGGATGCAGCCCCTGCTCCACTTACTGAGGTCAACAGCAGACTTTCACGGTTTGAGAGTCAATAAATATGTGAGACTGACTCGAGGTTATAATGTGTTTTACACCTTCATGGGAGCAGGTTCTAACCTGTGATTGATGCATAGAATAACAGTCAAGTTATGGGCTGATCTTTTCAAGCGGGAGTGTGGCTGCAGCATCAGTTGCAAAGCCAACAAACTGTGCTGTAACATTTCTTCAGAGCATTTCTTTACATTGCTTTCTTCTGAATAAGGGTTTGTAACTCCAGGATGTCACAGACAGCAGTGTTGCTGCACAACTGTGATTCAGTAAGTTGAAATAAGAAGCTGCAGGACACACCGGGGGACTGTCATGGAGCTGACCAGACATATGTTTGACACTCAGCAGGAATAGTGTTAGGTTTTTTTTTTGTTTTGTTTTGGGGTTTTTTTTTGGCAATTTGACATTCTTAATGTATTTCATCATTCTTTTATTTAGCCAGCAGTAAATGTCCCACTGAAATAGTGGTGCTTTGTGGGAAAATGACAACTTGGAACAGAATGGGATCTGGACCATGCCCCCTAGCAGTGCCATCTGTAGGTGTAAGAGCATGAGCCCTGAAAGTGAAAACTAGTTTCTGATATGTTTGTTGTTTGCAAGGTAGACTATTTCAAAAAGTAGCCAAAAAATCAGAGGGGGAAATCATTGTTATGCTCATCAGGTATCAGACATAATATAGCCGAGGCAGGGATGTGAAGACAAGAGGAGGGAAACCAGAGCCACCTGCAGCTAAATGTGGCAAAAATGAAAGACCTGGTGTGGAGATAATGAAGGACTACAAATACCTTGGTGTTCACATTGACAAAGAACTGGACTTCATTAAACACACAGAAACCATCTACATAGAGCAGTCTCTATCATCTGAGATGCTCAGGTCCTTCAGTGGGTGAGTGAGTCTCTTCCTGTTAAAAAGTGAGTTTTTTCTTCCCACTGTTACCGAGTGCTTGCTCATAGGGGGTCGTCTGATTGACGGGGTTTTGTCTCTAACACTGTAGGATCTTTACCTCACTTTACCAGTGTGGAGCACCTTAAGGTGACTTTTGTTGTGTATTGGCACTATACAAGTAAAATCAAACTGAA
Organism: Etroplus canarensis; assembly: GCA_015106775.1. Taxonomy (NCBI): domain Eukaryota; kingdom Metazoa; phylum Chordata; class Actinopteri; order Cichliformes; family Cichlidae; genus Etroplus; species Etroplus canarensis. Next base: position 6,270 of record VUQH01073200.1, on the reverse strand, counting down.
TTGAATTGAACTGAAATGAATTCATTTGAAATGAAAGAGCCAATCACAACCTGTCAGATAACAGGTGATTTGAGCACTATAATATTCCCTTCACTCAAAGGATAAGTATGTTTTAAATATAATTACAAAACAAAAAAACAGACAAAAAATAATGTTACAATGGCAACGTTTTGCCTCTTTTTCTTGCTTTTTCTTCCTTGTTCAGTGTGCACAGGTCTCACCAATAAAGTTAAAGAGGAACTGATTCCTTCTTCACTGTCAGCACTTTGGAGTTTCAGTGAAATGAAGGCTAACTTGGAGCAAACAAGCAGTAAATATATCTTCACTTTTTACACACCCATAAAGGCACAAAAAGTAACTTTTTTCTGGGTTGCAAAATGCTAACAGGACTGCAATTTCATCACATCTAAATAACAACGGGGACTGTTACTGAGCTGGCTCCAGCTCCTAATAAAAAAAGTTTTCTCAAGCTGAAATGAGAAGTGAGTCAGAGATGGAGAGACAGCATAAGTTCCCTCAGTATTTTTTTATTTTGGTTTTGATTGTTATTCTGACAGCGAACAAGTGCTGCAGAGCAAGTGAGACACAGTAACAAATGGTTTCCAGTTCTAAAGTTAGCGTCCTGAGTAGCCAGCAGTCAGAATCTATTACTTCTCTCCCTCATATGTCCCTGCTATTGATAGAGAATTGGGTTTTAGAGTGCATTACATAGTCTCTTCAATCTCCAGCGTTCACATTTCATTGTAAGTTCAGCTCAGACGAATGACGAAATCTAGGGTTTGAGGTGGGGTGTACACACGTAATAGCATAGCACTAAAGGTAACTGCAGAGGAGTATGTGGTTAGATTAAATATAATATCTGAAGCGCTTATAGTGAACTAAGACCCCACTGATATCATCTCTTGACCTTCTTTGTAACTCCTACCCACTGAAAACTATGGAGCCTGTTGACCTTTGTCACCAGGTATGGTTTGCATTTTCTTAAGTTAAATAAAGCTGGGTCAGATGGAGAGTTTGAGTAAATAACCTTTTATTTAAGGTTTAGCAGAAACAGGAGTGTTTTTGCTTGAATTTATCACAGTGAAGTATTTGTTGACTGCACAGTGCAATGGCTACAGTATGATGGTAAAATGGGACTGTGTGACTTAATAAGCAGGCTCACATGAAGTCTGCGACCACAGAATTCCGCTGATTTCCCGCAGAGCGCGAAGAGGTGTGTGTTGCTCCATTTCTGCTTGTCTGTCGCTGGTGTATGTTGCTGTGACTTTGATCAGTGTCTTGAAAACACGTCCTGAAATCTTCATGATGATATTAAAAGTGCAGTGTAGTGGTTTAAACATACACACGCAAGTGAAGGGTGCCTAGTTCGATTCCAGGTGGGGATACAAGCCCCTCTCACCATGGAGGGTTGAGTCAGGAAGGGCAAAACCTCTGCTAAATTAATGACATAGACTGACTCACTGGGGAGAATGCAAGGGAGAAGCTGAAGGAAGGTATAAGGAAGGCTTGACAGGGAATCTCCTGGAAATATGAACATGTGACTGCCTTCAAAAATAAAGGAAGAAGGCAAAAAGAAGCGTGACGTAAACCCCCTTTGGGATCACACACTCTACAGTCATGTGAAGAAGAAAGTTTTCACAGGAGCCTATGCAATCCTGTCAAAACCTAATACACCCTTACTGTACAACTGAGACTAAGTAGCAGCCAAATGCAGCTAATCAAATGCACTTGAGTAAGTGATTGTCAGTGTGACGGCCTCTATGAAAGCAAATGCTTGGGCAGTTTGCTGGTCTGGAGCATTCAGGTGTGAGTTAAAAGAATTCCACAATCGTCACGGCAAATTCACCCCAAGATCAGCCTGTGCAATTCTCAGAGAAACTGCAAAAAAAGGAAGAGCTACATCTCAGACTCAGTTAGCCTGTTAAATGTTAAAGTCCATGACATTTCAATTAGAAAAAGACTGAACAAGAATGGCTTGTTTAGAAGGCTGGCCAGAAGAAACGTAGACGCACAACTTAGGCTTGCAAGGTTACGACTAAAGAAACCACAAGACTTCTGGAACAATGTCCTCTGGACAGACAAGCCAACTTTATTTATAAAGCACTTTTAAAAAGTAGATGGACATTTAAAATATGCAAAAATGAATAAAATTAGTGCATAAACTATAAAATGCATAAAACAATCACAATAAAATCGACATATAATCAAAATGAAATCAAGTCTCAAACTGGGTCAAAAGCCAAGAACAGGTGGGTTTTAAGATTTAAAAATGGTCAGTGATGAGGCCTGTCTCATGTGCAGGGGCAGTAAGTTTCACAAACTGGGAGCTGACGCTGCAAAAGCGCTGTCCACGGCACATCCAGGAGCCGCTGGTCAGCTGACCTGAGCGACGGGGAGGGGGAGTGGACATGTAAAAGCTCAGAGGGATAAGGCTGTTCAAACACTTCAAAACAAATAAAAGAATTTTAAAATGAACTCTAAACCAGCAAAAACAGGAGCAATGTGCTCTCTCTCATGTGTACCAGTCAAAAGACACGCAGCGGTATTTCAGTGATCAAGTTGCATTTTAATAAAAGCATGCATTACTGTTTCAAAATTATTTTTAAGAAAGGGTTTAACCTTTGCCAGCTGTCTCAAATGAAAATAGCTAGATTTTACCACCGCACCGGGCTGCCTGTAAAGATTAAAATCACTGTCCATTATAACACCCAGGTTAGTCACAGCAGGTTTGCTGAACTGTGCCAGAGGGCCCAGGTCTACAGGGGAGACCCAGTAGGAGCACCGGGACCAAAAACAATGACTTATGTCTTATTTTCATTGAAATAAAGGAAATGTAATGTCTTCAAAGCTTTGACATCTTCAAGACACACAATTAATGACAAGCCCATAGTGGAGGTGTTTGTCCATAATGCAGAGCACCACATTTGATGAAAAAAATAACATAGTATTGTTGTGGTGATGTATTATGTTTGGTTTTCACTGATGATGACTTTCACTGGAGTTGTCTCTGACAATGACTTAGACCTCACAAGGTTAACATAAAAACTGCGATGCCAAAATTTATTTATCTTTGAACGGCTGTATTTTCTAATTTCTGAAAACGTGTCATTGAATATCACCTCAGCTACCTCCCAGTGTGGACTGGAACTGGAAACGGTCCCAGATGTTCTCTTAGGAATACCCATACAGATCATTTTAAAGGGTACGAACAGATGATCGACGCAGTTGTATCTGAGATTGAACTATGCGTGGCAATAGGGGGTTGCCTCGACCCTTTGTGCAAAAAACATAGAGCAACTGCCTGAATGCGGTGCCCACAAGCAAGCACCATTACGGCCACTTTGCAAGGTCATTCGTTCTTTTGTTTGTCGTCCACCGTTTTTGTGGGGCTCCGGGTCGCAGAGGCGGCAGTTTGAGCAGAGAAGCCCAGACTTTCCTCTCCCCGGCCACCTCCTCCCACTCTTCAGAGGGGACACCAAGGCGTTCCCAGGCCAGCTGGGAGACATAATCTCTCCAGCTTGGCCTTGGTCTGCCAAGGGTCTCTTCTCAGAGGGATGCGATAGGCATCTAGGAGACATCCTATACTGATGGCTGAACCACCTCAACTGGCTCCTTTCAATGTGGAGGAGCAGCGGCTCTACTCTGAGCCTCTCCCAGATGACTGCGGAGAATATTCACTTTGCAACCTCAGTTGTGATGAGTGTGAGGCACGTGAAAAGCAGAGTTCTTGAAGAAAATTCAGGGAACAGTGTGTTGCAGCCAGGTAAGGCCTCTGAAGACAGAACGGAGCCAATCCAAACATTTCCTTCAGATGTGGCTGAACACATCATACAGCTCTGCCCGTCTCAAGCGCATGGAAACTTTAAATCTTCTTTTACTCCCCTGATAAAACCCTCAAGGGTGACAGCCAGAGCCTGTTGAGTTGAAGTGTGAATGCACTACACTATTTAGCCCTAATAGCTTTTTGTGCTATGTCCTCACTATGCCACTGTCAGAATACTAAACCACGGATTACAGCTTTCTCCACCCTGCCAGGTGAATCTATTAAGGATTGACTTTGCCACCTCTGAACTCTATCCACTGCAGAGAATAGTTTGCTCTACCTCTGCTGTGACAATACAAACAGACAGAAAAGGGGAAATGGAAAGGAATATTAGCTGGTGATGAAGAAGAAAACTCTGGTTTATCTTTCACTTGAATTTCTTTTCGTTGGTTTGAGGATTTACACTCACGCCTCTCTGCCCCATTTGCTGCATTTTCACATGAATCACATGAAATGACCAAGATTATCAAATAAAGGAGCCAACAAAAACCTGCCTCCCCCTACTATGAGAAAATTACACTATTTATGCTCTGCCAGTATAAGATTACCACAGGAGTGTCCGACGGTAGCGGTTTTCTCAGTCTCTCTCTCTGCGTGTTTGGCATTGAATTGATACGCTTATCGAGGCAGGCTCACAACGGATGAAACAGCGAAGGAATTAGCAGTAAGGTGGCCTAGGGTGTGATCCTATCTAATGACTTTGTTGCAGTTGCAAGGCACACAGACTCCAGTGTTAGTGACTGGCCATCCTGTGTGATTTATTCATTAGAATTTAAAAAAACATATCAAATGACGATGTTTTAAAGATTCCTGAGGATGACTAGCCCTCGTGTTCCCCACATCTGAATCCAACTGAAAACCGTCTGGGAAGTGATGTACTGGCGCATCTAACACTATCAAACAGCACCACAGACAGCTCCGGAGGTCACTGATGCCCCGATCCTGGTCTGGGAGGAGATGACCCCAGGACAGCATCCACCGCCCCATCAAGAACTTGTCCAGATGTTGTCAGGAGTGCATACAGGCACATGGAGGCCTAACACGTTACTGTGCCACTTCATGATACAAGTTAGATCAGTGTGACATTCAAGATGGGATCTCGAGCTAGTCATAAAACATTTGTGGATATAGCCCCTGATCCCCTGCCCTCACACGACCGTGTGTTCAACCCTAATGACAGACAGGATTGAAGTGGGCCCGAAGGATCTGGCACAGCATCCCGGCACCTTCAGTTTATGAGCAATTAAATCTGACAGGCAGATTAATACATAATAATATCAACTGAATTAATTTTCTGTGTGCTGCAGCCTGATGTTGCGCCCATCTGACGGCATGGAGACACTTGCTCATCCCACGGGACACATCACTTGTTTATTCTCATCCTTGTCATGTGTTCATGTATGAAGAAGGCCTGAAAATTGTGGTGTTTTAGCATCGAGAAAGAGCAAAAGAAGAGCAGCAAGCATGAATGGAGAAACCTTGATCATTTCAAAAGGAACTTTTTTTAATCATACCTGGCAACAAATCCTGAATTTCCCAAAGCCTGATTCAAGTGGTGATGCACAGGCAGGTAAATTGATAAGCTTCCGTCTCAGGTGTTGTTTGACCATTTCGGCTGTCCTTACTGTGAAGACGCCATAAAGAGGGAGACTTCAAAACCACACGATTAAACAACAGAGAGCTGAGTCATGCACGATTGTTTGACTGTGCGTAACGTGGAGTTTTTTTACTTCAGTGAAGTTGGTAAGATATTAATCAGTTTAGGCTTCTGGGATCAATAACCTTTAATTAAAGTGCTATAAAAACCCAAAAGAAAAATCTTTCCAACTATGAATGATGGGTTGCAAACGTTTTCATTAAAAACATGTTGGCAACGTTCACACTGCAGGTCTTAACACTCAACTCCAATTTCATGCTGAGCTTAAATTATTTTGCGTGGCTGTTCACATTATAATTTAAATGTGACCACCATCAGACGGCCCTGAAGTGACACGCATGTGTAGAAGAAGACGTGACATCACACGCATCATGACGTGTTTATGGAAGTAAATATGGATGCTACACATGTCAGCGCTGGAGTAAAACTTCACTTCCTTTCCAGTGAGTAGCTCCATTAACGCTGTCTGCCATGTTTGGTCGGTTTACAGAATGACTGAGGCTGCTTTGAAAAACATTGGATACATGCATACATAAATATAGATAAATATGAATGCGCACACACACACACACACACACACACACATATATATATATATACATGAGAACTGTATGTGTGTTTACCTTAGGCTGCTCCCTTGTATTCTCCCCAAGGGGTCCCCACAGTGGATTAATCTGCATAGGTAATTTAGAAGGGGTTTTACGCTGGATGCTCTTCCTGATGCAACCCTCCATGGTGAGAGGGGCTTGTGTCCCCACCTGGGCTCAAACTCTATATATATATATATATA
>VUQH01073179.1:1867-18051 GCA_015106775.1 Etroplus canarensis | reverse complement strand
CCCACAAGCCAGTGTAGTCCTAGTGCCGGTCCCAAGCCCGGGTAAATAGTGAGGGTTGCGTCAGGAAGGGCATCCGGTGCAAAAACTTCCATACCGGATCGGTCGCGGCCCAGGTTAACAACGACCACCTCCGGTGCCGTTAGCCAACAGGGTACCGGTGGAAACTATGTTACTGTTGGCCGAAGACCAAGGAGAGGGAGAGGGGGAAAGCGTGTTAGGAGGCAGAGGGAGAGAAGGAAAGGTAGGAGAGTGGAGGTGAGAGTAGGGACTTTAAATGTAGGTACTATGACTGGTAAAGGGAGAGAGCTGGCTGATATGATGGAGAGAAGGAAGGTAGATATATTGTGTGTGCAAGAAACCAGGTGGAGGGGAAGCAAGGCATTGACACAGAGTACAATGAAAATTTGTTTAGCGGCTCTCTGTGTTGGCAGCAGACATAGAATGGAGATGCATGTTAAAAAAAATGACTTGGATCGGGATTAGAAGTAATAATAAGGCATTTTATCATTATTTTCTGACATTGTTGCACAATATATTGTACATTGCCAAATGAGTTCTGAGCTCTAGTCACTTGCATCATTCTAATCATGGCTTGAATGGGATGGCTGGGTATACACTGCAGCAACAGACTTTTTACTCAGGGGTAGCCCACCTGATGCCCTGTGTTGAGTCTGCAGGATAAAGGGAGGGTTCGTATGAACTCGAAAACTCAAATGTAAAAGCAAATCTCTTACCAGTTTGCCTCTTGTACTCGTGCATGGGGAGGCACCCCAATTTGCCAATGTCTGTACTGACTGATACTGCTTTAATTGCTTGATGATTTGGCGGACCGCCCCCATGTGGTGAACAGCCTGAAACAATGTTGTGCACGTTTCTGCTACAAATTTATCTCTAACCTACTTTGGAAGAGTCCTGTCATCATGACTGAGTTCTTGCCTCAGAGTATATTAACTAAAGGATCCAGCTTAAACTGGGGTATCAAACTGAAATCTGTGATTATAAATTCTGAATTATTCTCAAAGCCTACAACAGAAATGTACCTGCTCCCTTGTATTCTCCATCAAGGGGTCGCCACAGTGGATTAATCCACATTGGTAATTTAGCAGAGGTTTTACACAGGATGCCCTTCCTGATGCAACCCTCCACGGTGAGAGGGGCTTGTGTCCCCACCTGGAACTGAACCAGGGACCTTAATGCTTCTAAACCACTTACACTATTCATTCTACTAAGAGCAATTTAGTAAGTATCATTATTTTGTGAATATAATAATCAGAAGCCAATGAATGCAGCATTCTGTTGGAGGACTGAGACCCCCAAATGTCTGATCTGTAACAGCAAAGATGGTGGTAGAAGTATAACTGCTAGAAGCAAATGAATCAAATTGTAAATTCATATTTGACGGAAATTAAAACTAATTTAGATCATGTTTCAAAACAGCTGCCCGAATTGGATGCGTTTAAAGATGACTTTTATGTAAGAACTTACAATAATAACTTTGATAATAATGCAGATAAGAAGCAGAGGCTGCACCTGGTGGATGTTTTCTTCTGAAGTCTCGTTTTTGTTTTTCTTGAACTCCTCGTTGATCTTTATCCTCGCAGCTTTGTGGGAGAAAAGAGGTTGGTGTGATCAGCTGTCAAGAGTATCACAGTCTGAGGTGACCCTCCGCCGGCTCACAGACTCACCTGTCAGCGCTCTGTGATCGTCTTTGAACACAGCCATCCGGGTCCTGTGCAGCGTTTTAAACACGCTCAGAACCTGCGTTTGGACAAACAGGCAGCTTTTAGCAGATGGGAGTGATAGCAGTCATCCTCTGCACTGTCAAGCACCCGCTTCAGGTTACATGCAGGCAAAACAGCTAAACCTGGTAACAGAAAATGTGTTCTAATAAGGTTATTTTGCCATCATCACCTTCAAACGAGTGCCCATCTTGCCTTCTTTGCTCACTTCCGGCGTGAGGAGACGTCAATACGTCACAGACCAATCAGAGTCCAATCAGTGACGAAGTCGTAGCCAATGAGCGTTCAGCATAATTTTACTGAGCCGCTAATAAAAGCAAGAACGCCCACTCGTTGGTCTTCCAAATTTCTAGGGGGCGCGCGATAGACGAGTTCAAAATGTAAACTGTGATTAAACGTTTTTTCTTGTTGAAATTTTTACATTTTTCTGAACGACTGCTTATTAGGTTCACTGTACTTTAAAAAAACGAGAGGGTGAAAAACGAGCGGGGTGCGGGTAAACTTCGGGGAAAAACTAATAAATGTTCAGATTAAAGTAAAAAAGTAAATTTATGAGAAAAAGTGGCATGATTTTTATGAGGAAAAAGTGACAAAAGTATGAGGAAAAAGTGGCAAATTTATGAGAAAAAAGTGGCAAATTTTCAAGAAAAAGTGGCAAATTTATGAGAAAAAAGTGGCAAATTTAGGAAACATTATTGACGTCTAATTTGTGAAGACTTGAAACAATATATGGAGGATTTAGTGTAGAAGCAGGTTATTTTCGCCGTTTAGTTCCATTGAAGTCTCTGTGGCAGCCGCTTCCTGTACAGCGGGATTAATAGGAAGAGGACAGTCCCTCTCAGATCGGCTCTGGTCGCAGTTTCAGCGGGGTTGAGTTGAGCTGCTCCAACATGGCTGGTGAAACAGCGAAGGCGCAGACCGCCAAGCCGGGCGGAGACACAGTATTTGGAAAAATCATCCGCAAAGAGATTCCTGCGAACTTCCTCTATGAGGACGAGCAGGTATGAATTCAGTTTACTGAACCAGGAGCAGCACTGAACTCTCGCTGCTCCACGTCGTGCAGGAGACGCTCAGCTAATGCTAACGGCTCTGCAGAGGCAGGTCTTTTTGTGGATATTTCACTCTTTGGAGACTGCATATGACATTATAAATCCGTCCAGTGCTGCAGTAGAGCTTGCACGTACACCACAGAAATAATGCAATAATTCAGAAGAGCCAGTCAATGTATTTTGACAGGCTTCTGCGTGTGTTCTGCATGTGCCGCTCCTGTCACATTAGCTGCCACTTGGCGTCTAAAGTTGCACTCAGCTGGCTTTCCTCCAAGAAGCGACAGGGTCCACCTCAGGGCTGTTGGCAGATCCTTTAGCACGCAGCCCCTGCACACCGTGTGCATTCGTGTTATTACTGGTGTGGGCTGAAAAATGAAATCAGGATTGGTGACATAAAGGTGCGGTTCTTACAATCGAAAGAGAAAGTGATAAAAGCAGCCAGGCAACAGCCTGCGGGTTAGAGCAGACATTATACTGCAGTGGCGTATTAAAGCCTTAAAAACTCAAGTCAAAGGTGGACTGCCTTGTATACCCAATGCGTTTAAACCTTACACAGTGTCGCATCATGCCTCAAATACAACACAAAAATGCAAAGTAAAGGCCTATAGCAGCTTTTTATCACATTTAGACCAGGGCCGTGCAGTTCCATAATTATGAAAACAAGAGTATTGTCCCCCTTTCTACTGTCTTCTTGTCTACAAAAGTCCTTATTCACTCTTTGCCAGGATGTGGCAGAGAGTGAGTTTGCATTTTGTGGTATTTTATCCATCCATCCATTACTGTTGATCTGGCTTGCAGGGACAGCAGTTGAGATGTCCAACTCAGTTTGATTCAGTGTTATTTATATAGCACCAATTCACAACAGACGTCGCCTCAAAGCGCTTCACACTGTAAGGTAAAGACCCTACAGGATTAGAGAGAAAACCCCTACAATGAACAAGCGCTTGGCGACTGTGGGAAGGAAGAACTTCCTTTTAACAGGAAGAGACCTCCGGCAGAACCAGGCTCAGGGAGGCGCAGCCATCTTTCCTCCCTGAGCCAGAACCTCTCCTCTGAAAAAAGTAGAAAGAGACACAGACTATGGGAGAGATGACATCTCTTTCTCCAGCCAATGGTGATTCTGGGCTCGGTCATGTCTTGGCCGGCAGAGCTGCACACACCAGGCTGCTCTCCTTGCTCCTCATCTAGGTAATCTTAAACGTCAAAGTAAACAAAAGAAATAAGGTGACACTATAAAACTTACTTATTCAAGTGATTCTCTCCCAGAGTTCAGGGTAGCCTAGCGGCATTTAGTTATTTAGAATTATTTTTTAATCATTATTGTTTGCTCCACTCGGCACTGTCCTGCTTTTTTTTCTCCTCTTCATTTTTGTTGAGTGGCTTTGTTGTTGTCATTAGGTTTGTTAAACAAACTCATGCACACCATTTGCAACAGCAGTGGAATCAAGTGGGGTCCCCTTATGGAGGTCAGGTCTTTAATACTGTCATTGCAAGCTTTGCTGGTTGCCACTGTTGCAGTTTAAAGTTTGTCTGCCTTTGGGGCCCCAAGGGCAGCAGCACCTCTGTCTCCAGCCACCTCCTTCAGCTCTTTGGGGGAAGGTGTTTCCAAGCCAGTTCAGAAATGTAGTGGCTGCAGTGTGTCCTAAGTCTTCCTCACGGCCTCCTTCCGGGGGGACACCTCACCTAGGAAGCGTCCAGATGCACAAACCACCTCAGCTGGTTCCTTTCGGTATTGAGGAGTGGCAGCTCTACTCTGAGCTGCTCCCAAAGGATTCTAAGGGAGAGCCCACACACCACAACCCTTTCCACTGTTTTTATCCACAACCTCATTGTTTTGGTCACTACCCCAAGCAGGTAAAGATAGGATCTTAGTTTAGGGGGTAAGCTTTGTTTTCATGCCGTCGATTTCCTGCTCCACTCTCCCCTCACTTGTGAACAAGACCCCAAGATACTTAAACTCCTCCACTTGGGGCGGCAACTCATTCCTGACCCGGAGTTGGCACGCCACCCTTTTCTGGCTGATAACCATGGCCTCAGATTTGGAGGTGCTAATTCTCATCCCGGCCGCTTCACGCTCAACTGCAAACCACCCCATGCAAACTGGAGGTCATGGCTCCTTGAAGCCAACAAAACCACATCATCTGCCAGAAGACGCCCTTCACTCCTTGGCTTTGCCTACAAATTCTGTAAGTAAAAACTGTGAACAGAATCTGTGGCAAAGGGCAGACCTGGTTGAGTCCAGCACCCATCAGGAATGGCAGTGTGAATCAGGTTCTCACTGCAGTCATACAGGAACCAGACAGCCTGCAACAATGGGCCCAATAACCCATACCCCTGAAGTACCCCCCACAGGACACCTGAGGAAGGTGGTTGAACGCCCTCACTGAGTCCACATTACACATGTGGACTGGTTGGGCAAACTTCTGCGCACTCCCACACAACAATGCTTTTTAACTCAAATTACTCTCATTGTTATCTCCAAAATATTGGTACAGTAATTGAAATATTGAAATTTGAGTTATTGTATTGTTTCTAAATTAACAATAAACAAAGCAATAAATAGCCAACTCCCTGGCAATCTTCCAAAACTGTTCTTAAAACATGATGGAAAATACAGTTTGAGGGAAAATTTAAACATTCTTGTGCTTGAACAACATTCAAAAGTTTTTGTATTTCTGTTAATGGAGTGAAAATGTGGAATAGACCTAAAGAAAAACTTAAAGCAAAGTCCAAACATGAGCCAGTTTATAGGTGTATATAATAAGCTAATCATATACTGTAATATGTGAACAGGAAGTAAATTGATTACTAATAATGGAGATGGGGTGGGATTGAATAACCTGATGCTTCTTCCTACTACTGTTTTGAATGTGTTTATTACTTTTGTGTTTATTCTTTTCATTGTATTCAGCTTTTTCAGTTAAATCTTCAAAAATTAGTGTTTAATTTTTGTTCTAGTTAATTTCAATTAAGGGTTTACTTGTTTAAGCTTAATTTCTATTATTTAGAGATGTTTTGCTTTAGTTTCTTTTTAGATTCAGACATGGTTTATCTAAGATGCGGGGGCGTTATGTCGGGGGCAAATCGGAAAGCTCAGAATAGGTATTACAACACAAACACAACACTTGGTGAAGGGTTAACGGTCATGTCGACATTCCAGTTTCAATAAACAAGTGAACCACATAAATAAAAGTAAATGTGAGGCAGAGTTATTATAGTTTTGTATTTTCTAATTAGTTTATATTTTTATTTCATTTTTGTTTTGAATTCATTTTAGTTTGTTAGTTTCCAGAGTGGGTTTGCTCGTTTCAGTTTAGTTTTCATTGTTTGAAAATGTTTAGTTTTTATTAGGTTCAGTGTGAATTTTAATTTTTATTTATTATAATATGGATGGCATTTGTCAGGGGAAGATTTAAGGTGTTTAGATCAGAAACTACAATACGAACACAACACTTTATGAAGGCACATGAGTGACAATCATGTAGACATCCTGAGTCGAAATAAGCACATGCATCAAAGCCTCAGGCTGTCTGACCAAATTTAATCCAACTGACAAAGACGAGAAGAACAGTTCCTGTATATTTTTATTTTATTGTAGTTAGTTTCCTAAGCTCGCAGTGTTGTTTCAGTTTTGATTTTTCCCAAAAGTCTAGTTTTTATTTCAGTTAACTAAAATAATTTTTCTCATGTAGTTTTAGTTTTAGTTAACTATAATAACCTTGATGTGAGGTCACCATGCACAGTTATTATCCCTCCACTGTGGAGGCATTATGTTTTAGGGTTGACCATATGTTACATATCTTGTTAGTGCTTCAGGAGCTGACTTGCTTGCTGGATCGTTTCCTAACTTTGTGCATTACTGCCTTTGATGGTTACAACATCTGATAGCCTTCATGAGATTTTGGTGTCAAAGGTCAAGGCCACACAGGGTTAGATTTAAGGAGGCGTACTGGCTGAGGTCTAGACATGAGTGGTTTACACAGTCGGCTTACAAGCGAAATGTCCCTGGTTCAATTCCAGGTGGGTAAACAAGCCACTCTTACCAGGGAGGGCTTACTCAGGAAAGGCATCTGGCATAAAACCAAAACAAATTACTGATGGGGATTGATCCGCTGTTGTGACCCCTTGGGGAAAATACAAGGGAGCGGCCGAAGGCACATTATATTAGAGATATTGTTTTGCACAGTCGAATTCCTTTACTTAATTTTTTCCTTTATATTTCAGTGTGTAGCCTTCCCTGATGTTGCGCCTCAGGCTCCCACTCACATCTTGGTTGTCCCCAAAAAACCAATTGTTCAGCTGTCGCAAGCCGAGGACGGTGACGCCGCTGTAAGTATTGTTGATGACTACAATCACTGCAAAATGACTTAGATGACTTTCTATCCGTGACCGCTAGAGGGAACCATTTGCCTTTTCACTGCTTTAATGCAGGGTTTGTGTTTTCACTTCATTCCTTCAGTTGTTGGGCCACCTGCTGATTGTTGCAAAGAAGGTTGCTCAAGAGGCCGGTCTGTCTAAAGGCTACAGGATTGTCATCAATGATGGGCCAGATGGAGGGCAATCGGTCTACCACATCCATGTCCACATCCTCGGTGGCCGCGGCATGGGGTGGCCCCCCGGCTAACATCCATCTTCCAGCACACACGACCCAGCCATATGTGTTCACATCTGTTGTCTGATAACCAGTATTGTTAGATCTGGTCAAAATTTATCTGTGGAAATAAAAGGCACTTCACAACAACACTCATGCTTGTTTTATTCTTTAATCTTATTGTTGTTGGTGGTTTTTTTTAAATCAAAGGACAGCTCAGATTTGTTCTTTAGAGAGATTTCCACTAGAGTCTTTTTCAAGCATTTAAATGAAAGCGATATTGACCTGCTTCTGTTGTGAGGAGAAATTACTGCAGCTCGTCTTTACTTTGAGATGAGCTGAAACTGCTCTTGTAGATTTATTATCAACTAGTCCAGAGCCCATTCTGTTAATGGGTTATTTTTCATAAATACAATTTCAGGATGTTCCTTAAGTGCATCGCATGCAGGCAGTCTTAGTAACTGCTTTGAAAAGAGGACAGCTAATAGGACACACTCTGAATGTGACTGTGCACATCTGATATATTGCGAGTTTCAGCCCTCTCAATAACTGCTTGTTCAGACAACGCAAGTGCCTTTTCTCCTTGTACAAACATTACAACAGAGCATGCAAATGTTTAGCAGCTCACAGACTGGCATGTCCAGGAGAAGGGTATGAAATATGAGTCCACTGTTAAGCTACTGAAGTAGGATTACAACTAAAGTCTAAATCACAAAATTGTGTTTAAACTGGAAATGCCCCTGCTGACAGCATCACTGAGTAGCTGAGTCTTCTGCATTTTCAGTGGAGACACAATTATGACCTGAAGAGCAAACAGGCTTACATCAGTTTAGAATGACAAGAGTTCAAGTGACTACAGATTAGTTATGTTTTGGGGGGAAGGAATGACTACAGACTCCTTCACTATAATAGTGCACCCCCCTGCTAATAAATAAATGCATGTGGGACAGGTTACTAATGCTGAGAGCCATATGAAGGGCGAATATTTGCATGTGAAGTGCCCCATGTTCAATGAGTATGAGGATAAAAGGAAGCTAAAGTTTACAGTGCTGAGAAAAAACTCAGCACACCCTTACTTCTTCCATAGCATTTAACAGGGTAAGTAGCAGCCAAGTGCAGCAAATCAAATAGACTTGATTACTTGATCATCAGCAAGAGTCACCACCTCTGTAAAAGCAATAATTTTGTGTAGTTTGGTCTGGAGCATTCAGGTGTGTGTTAACACAAGCATACAATCTTCCCATGAATGGGCGTCCCAGCAAATTTCACCCCAGGATCAGACAGTGCAATGCTCAGAGAAACTGAAAAAAAAGTCCAAGAACTAAATCTCAGACTCCACAGGCCTCAGTTAGCATTGCAAATATTAAATGTCATGACAATACAGTTATAAAAAGATTGAACAGGTATGGCTCTTTTGGAAGGGTTCCTCTGTATGCCAAAGTATTCTAGAGTGAAATGTGAGGCCATCTGTCTGACAACTAAAGCTGGGCTGAAATTGGGTCATGGAGCAAGACAATGATTCCAAGCACAGCAAAAAAGTCTACAACAGAATGGCTGAAAAAGAAAATCCAGGTGCTGCAGTGGCCCAGTCAAAGTCCAGACCTCAACCCCATTGAAATGCTGTGTATAAATGAATGCCAGCAAACCTCAATTAACTGAAGCAAAGCAAACAACAAAATGAGAGACTGATAAAGTCACACACAAAACAATTATCAAGTTATTGATGCTAAAGGTAGTTCGACAAGCTACTGAATCATGGCCTGTACTCAAGTTTTCACAAGACCATAGACAAACGTGAAAACTTTCTTTTTCACGACTGTAGTTCTTATAGTGATTTTCTTCTTACTACCATATTTTTTCCTCCTCCAAATAATCTTTTAATAACAGACTTTTAGTTGCATCAATTGGCACATTTTTTATTGCACTGTAGGGTTTTGTGTGACCTGAGGAAAAAAAAAAACTCTCAAAATCACCTTTCAACAGTTTCATCCAGTTATGGAAAGTTTCACAGTCTTTATTGTAGCTGCATTTCCTTTTCTTTGTGGTAGTTTTCATCATATTCCACAAAAATCTGCAGTGACTCACAATTTTTCCATCTTGGGCATAGAATAAGCAACAAGATGACCACATGATAACCTGCAGGTGACCCATGTTCTTTGCAGACTTCTGAAAACTTGAGGCAATCAAAATATGGGACATTGTCTGAGTGTGCAGGACAAGGGGACAAAGGTCACCTTTCCTGTATATTTTGTTTTGGTTTTTGTTGAAAAGAAACTTAACACGTGTAATACCAATCCAATTCCAAAATGTTGGTATGCAGCTTAAAATAAGAAAAAACAAAATTAACTGATGTGCTAATCCTAAAAACCAATATTATATTAATAAAAGAACATAGAAAATACATCAAATGTTGAAAGTGAGACATTTTAATATTTCATGACAAATACTAGCTCATATTTATTTTGATGGTAGCAACACATTGCAAAAAAGCTGGGAAAGGCTGAAAAAGTAAGCGGTAAGTGGAAAATAATGTTCCTTAAAAAAACGGCAAAGACTTGGAATATTCTATTATCTGGTGTACATAATATCATCAAAAGATTCCAAGAATCTGGCGGTATCTCTGTGCACAAGGGACACAGTTGAAAACCAATATTGGATGTTGGTGATCTTTGGGCCCTCAGGAGGTACTGCATTGCAGACAGGCATGACTCTGTCATGGAAATCACTGCATAGGATCAGGAACACTTCCAGAAATCATTGTCTGTGAACAGTTTCCCTTGCCATCCACAAGCACAGGTTAAAGCTCCAGGTTTTGATGTCTTTTATGGTGAAGGTCATACATATTTCAGCAAGACAATGCTAAACCACATACTGCAGCTATTACAACAGCATGGCTTCATAGTAAACGAGTCTGGGTGCTTGACTGGCCTGCCTGCAGTCCAGACCTTTGACCAATTGAAAACGTTTGGTGCATCATGAAATGCAAAATTTGACGAAAAAGAACCAGGACTGTTTAGCAAATGGAAACCTATATCAGGCAAGAATGGGACAATAATCCTCTTCCAAAGTTCCAGCAGCTTGTCTCCTCAGTTCCCAGACATTTATGAACTGTTGCTAAAAGAAGAGGAGAAGCTACACAGTGGTAAACTTTTTTGAAATGTACTGCTGCCATCAGACTCAAAATGAGCTAGTATGTTCACTGAAATTGTAAAAGTCTCACTTTCAACATTTGATATGTTTTTCTAGGTTCTTTTGTGAATACAATATTAGGGGTTATATAGACTCTAGTTCACAGTTTTTATATACGGGTATTTTTTCAGTGCCTGTTTAAATAAAACTGGAGAGACAAGTGAATGGCTCTGTTTTATTAACAGTAAGAACCAATGCAGATAGCTGAACAAATATAAAATACACGAAACATCCACAACATATTAAAACAAAACAAAACAAAACAAACAAAAAATAAATAAAAAGGTGGTTTCCTTTACAAAAACAAGAAAAAATACAAGGAACACTGATCAGATGACACATGTAGAGTTTTAAAAAATAAGCCTGTACCTAGCATTCACAGTCCCCAAATTTCTTTTTTTTTTTTGATAAAAGGGGGAGAAAATAAAAATAAAAACAAAAATAAAACACAATTAGAGGCTTTTTTTGTACAGACAGAATAGTTCCAGAGAGGCAAGGCAGTCACTTCTGATATCATTTGATGCAGCCTTTTGCTGCTTCTTCGCTATTTCTGCATGATAAAAACACCACAATCTGATGTGCAAAACCAGAGGAATCTTCTTCAGACAACTACATCTTTTTTCTTCTTTTAATCAATGCCCTTCTATCTTTAAAACGGGCACTTTGAGGCATTGAAAAAAAAAAAAAAAACATTGTACAGTACAGTATACAGAGAAGGAAATGAACATGTATTGTGGTACCTAAATTCACTATTCCATGAGTATCTAAAGTACTAATACACTGCCTTTAAGTCATCTTACTCTAGTACACAGACTATAAGCTGGAGAGAGATTCAGAAAATGGTTAGTCCCCATAAAGTAACTACAAAAGCAGCAAAGTCAATGATAAAGAGGTTAATTATACTGTTTGAATTCCACAGTATCAGTATGTAGACCCTGCTCCCTTAGTAGAAATAGAAGAATGCACCTTTTGTATATACACGAGCAAAATTAATAAAATATTCATAGAGGGAGAGCTTATTTTGTAATGATGTAATCAATTCGAAAAGGCCTTCTTGTGAGGTGCCCATATTCTTTTGACAGCACAATAATTAAAAATAATCCAGCAGTTTGTTCAGGGTCGGGTTTTACATGTGAAGAAAACAAAGAGGTCAAATCATTAAAAAAGTGCAATAGCATCTAAATATAAAAAATGGGTTAAACAGTGATTTTCTTTGTTGCTGCTTCAAAAAAAAAGAAGTAAATCTCTGACTACAAAAAGCAGAAAAAAAGCCAATTGGAAATCATTAAGACACTTGAGTAGAAAAAGCTACCGAAGAGCCGAGGGCATAGAGTCTCACAGGCTGTGTCATATGGGCCGGAAAGATCAGTTCGCAATGATTAAAATAGTGTTTGACTGTAATAAATAAGCTTCTTGAATCTTTGATTTGTTAACAGTAAATGGGTTTTGACATTCAGAGAGACAGGTGAACTGCAGATGAAGATCACATTAAGATGAACTGCAATATCAGATAAATTTCAAGATGCTCTACTGTTTGAAAATGGTCATATCAAAGAAACATGCTAGCTTTGGTAAGTGATTATCATTGGTTTCCCAAAGGCTGTTACTACTGAGTAAAACTACCATTCTAGATTAGTAGGATCAACACAGGCGCCAACTTGCAGGGAGAAAGCTCTCAGCTCTCTCCCATACATGCTACTGGGTGACAAATGATGAAAGGAGAAGAAGGAGAAGGGGGGGGGGGGGTGGAGAAATAGGTGAACTGAGAGATGGGGAGGCACTGCAAATCAGTCAGAGAGACGGTTCAATGGACGGTTACAATTCTGAAATATATAAAACATCTGCAATTCGGCAGCTCCTGGCATAAAGCGTGTCTATTTATGACTGTGGTTTGTCAGGGCGGTTATTTAAGGCTGCTGAAATATTCTTTGCACTGAAGTGGAGCTAATAAATTATTGCAGTGTGTTGTATTTCATTATAGTGTAAATAGAACATATTTTGCAAGTGTTATGTTACAATGCAGTCTGTCTCAAAGTATTGTATTACTGTGTAAAAGTCTTTAAAGTTTAAAGGACAAGGGGTCACGCTGCTACTGTGGAGAATGTGTTTTAAGGCATGTCCTTAGTGTAGAAAGGGTCCAGACACATGGAGAAGGCAAGAGGACTGGAGGAGACAGTAAGACCACAGAGATCTGTCCACTGAGAGAGCAGCTAACCAGGAAGTCAGGTCAGCTGGTAAGAACCAACAGTTTAAAGATGAAATGTTACTTCAGTCTTTTAAAATCATTCATGGGTCAATTTCTGTTTGAGGGTATTTAATGATGCATCAGCAGAAGGTTAGAGAGGGGAGTCTAAAGGTCAGATGAAGCACTTTATTTCGTTGTCAGGACATCTTTTGCAATTGTTTTTATGTTTTACCAGGATGATCATTGTTCTGTCAAAAATAAAAAATGTTTGCATGTTTCTACAACTGCCATCGATCACAAGCCACCTCCTCTCCAATCTGGATGCTTAGTCACATTTACCTAATTTCACTTCTGTGCAATGGCCTCTTCTCCGCTTGGCCGCATGCGGCTGAAGGGCAATCCTCCGACTGCTGTTTTCCCCAGACCTATGCTGGTGTCGCGTGCATTCTCCTCTTTGCTGGGAGAAGTAGTCTGAACCCTGGCGGAGGCTGCTGCTGAACTTCCCGGCCCTGGAAGGATCTCCGGCAGCGATTCTTTGGCTGGGGGCGCCGACCCAGGGCTGGTGGCTGAGGAGGAAGTTGTTTTGGCGGTTTGGGGCTTGATAGGGGTGGTAGGGCTGGTCAGGCCGAGGCTGGCCAAGGCATCCAGAGTCCCATCTGGGTCTACCATCACATTGATCACTATGACAGCAAAAAGCAGAAAGAAAATCAGTGTATGGAAGGCTTCATGAAAACGCTAGTGTATAATTACTGATGTAAAATTTAGCTTTTGATCTTTTTTGCGTGATAGGCCACATGCATGAAGGAGAATCACCTCCTCAAGCACCTCACAAGCTCTTTCTGACAAGTCAGTTTCCTTCACATGAATGACAATCAGACATTGCAGATTAATGATTTTTTTTAGTGTAAGCATTTAAAACCAGAACGTCAATGACGTTGCAACTCATACAGCTCAAGATCCATTACAATTCAAAGGTTACTGTGATGGGGGAAGTACAGAAAGGAAGTGATAAGCTTTCTTGTCACTGGTTGGGTGTATTGCACAAACTAATGAGAACTGAAATCCACTGAGAAGCCAAGAAGGCTCACTAACAGTCCAGGACAAATTAATCTTGTTCACCCCCAAATGAAAGTGTTTGAGTTCAGGAGTATTATGACTACATGGTAAGCAATCGCCATGGCCATCAAAAGCACGAAAACACATGAGTCAACAATTCATAGCATTGACCATAATACTGATATTAGCATAATGTTGAGAGGAAGGCCCCAACCAGACCGTCCTCATGTGTGAGTCAACCAATAGGACCACTCCCTCCATGATCATGACCAGTAAGATCATGATCATCACCAAATGAAGATCCGAAGCTGAATAATGGAACAGGATACAAGTGGTATGTGCCATGTGTCGCAAAGGCATATTTCAAGCTATCGCAGCACTAAAAGCAGGTCTACCATTTAAAAGAAGAGAACCATCGAAAGTTTACTGGCAAAATCACAAATATAGGAAATAGCAACAGTGGAATGTTACAAATACACCTTCAAGTTTTCCACTCATAAAAACAAGAAGCTATGCTGAACATGCTGGAGAACTAGGTTACTGCCCTATTATCATCCATCAGGACATGATGCTATATGACCCTAGTTCTTGACCATCCCTAACGTAGCTTAAGATCTTATTATGCCATAAATAAACCTAATGACAGCATTTATGTATAGATGGCAGAGGGTCACACAAAACACCCATTTTATGAACATTATAATCTTGGCAAATACTCATAGAGGTAGCAACTGTGCCCAGTAAACAGAACTGTGATGGATTAAGTCTTCCAGAACTCTAGATTCACAGTTCACCCTTACACTTTACCTTGAAGCTGCTTCTCGACTCTCTTCAGTTCGAGCAGAATGGAAGAAATCTCCTGTGGACAGAAGGTGAAAATAAACTAGTGGATCCACTTAACACTGAATTTTTTTGCCATTATTCAGACAGACGCATTTCTGTACCTTGTTGGAGGTTTTAAGGATTGGTACGTCACTCTCTGCTCTTAGTTTACTCTCAATTTCGTCCCAGTTCCTGTCCTTATCCTTAAACAAAATCCTGAAGAAAAACACCACACAACAGGTCACATTTGTATTTAGAGTTGATTTCACAAAGTGACACAGTGAGGGAGACATGCACTGTAGAAATACTGTCACATGCTTGTGGAAGGTTATAATATCCCAAAATATAATCACCTAATTTTTCCTGCTGTTTTGTCGATTGAGTGTCTGATCTTGGTGGACAGCTGGGACACTGAATGTAGCAGCAGGCTGTCTAACACGGCCTGGACATAAACAGAAAAAGAAATTAACTATGCTCATTGCAAGAATTCTTATGAAAGTCTCTGTATTTATGATTTGCCTCTCACCTCCTCTCGATTCCAGGTGCGTCTCCTCAAAGCTCGAGGTTCCAAGCTGTCAGGGGCCCGGGGTCGATGTTCCACAGCTTTACCGTTTATCTCTGGCACCTTATTGGTTGAAATCACGGGTGGGATCTTCCTGAAGTTGAGGCTCTCATCAAACACCCGATCCACCAACTGGGCAAAGACAGAGAGAGACGAAGAAAGGGGAGAAGAAGGAAGTCAAACTTTAAAATTTCTCATCAGTGTTATTTCAGTTTAATTTAGCAGAGTTAATGTGTGAGAATTTGTGGGAAATGAAAGAACTCTGTGAGTGAAAGCTAAGCAGCTCTGAAGCTCTTTAAATCTTTAAAAAAAATCCTCTCTTGGCAAAAATAAGAATAAACAAATGAAACTGGAGGAGATGGGTGTGAAATAAATGAATACTTAACAAAGCAGATGAATTTAAGAAGCAGAGAGGCAGCCATTTTTATCAAAGCAACACAGGAGGAATGGCAAGGGTTCAATGGTGGCAAGCGTAGTAAGGCAAGAATAGAAGAAGAAAAACGGGCACCTTTTTCATGCTCTCCTGTATGTCCGGCTGCGTGGGGCGTGCAGAGCCTACCTCTTCCCGAGTGTCAATGGCTGATCCTGGAGTGGTGGCAGCAGTGCTGACAGTGGTGCTGGGTGCTGTACCAGATGAGCTGACTGAGTCGATCTCGCCGGCCACATCGTGAATTTCACGAGCCAAGATAGCCAAGTCCTTAGCCAGGTCCTGGCTGATCCTGCGCACACAGGGGAATAACCTGTTAACCATCAGACAGGGTTCTTTAGGACTCAGGTTAAACATCTACACAAACACGTGAAACCTGCATACATATACATTTCAACCATTAAAGCTCAGTTTTGACTAGTTCAGCATGGATCAATACCTGGCTATCTCTTCGCTGTGTGCTGTCCAGTCCCTGATGTACTCCTCTTGCTCTTTCATGCGGTGCTTAATCCCCACCCCACCTGGACCTGTCACCACACCTGTGCTCGTGGTGGCACCGAGTCT
>VUQH01073173.1:0-19911 GCA_015106775.1 Etroplus canarensis | reverse complement strand
ACCGAAGGATAGGAAAGGGAAAGAGAAAGACAAGAAAGGTTCAAGAAAAGGAGGGGGAAAGAAAAACAGAAGGGGAGAGGGACAGCAAGAAAGGACACTAAAAATCTGCTAGACCACCTTCTGGGAGAAAAAACAAGCACAAAGAGAACAACACAGTAGGAAAACCACAGCAACAACCTAGATAAGCACAAGTAACAGTAATAAATACTGAATGTTATTGAGCAGTGCACAAGACCGACAACGCACGATATCTGTAGAGGCAGCAGCCAAGAAGGATAGTCTGTATCTGTGAACACCCGTGTGTACACCTGTGTACATGAGCGTGCTTGTATTCAAAAGGTTTCTCCATGAAATTTATCTAATCGTAGGTGTGGGGAGCCCTAGCCCTGCCCCTCAGAACATGGAGCAGGCACGGAGGAGATCCAGGCCCCAGACATCTAGGGGCCCCCCAGAGCACGAGAGCCCAAGGAGGGCCAGTAGAAATATTTTCTATGGAGTGACAATCTCCTTTTCTATCTATCAGTCTGTTGGATGACTCTGGGTTAAGCAAATGCCAAGAGACCTGCCTAACTGTATTGTCCCAGCTGTGAAGTAGTTTGGTGGAAGAGGGATAATGTTATGGAGTTGTTTTTCTGGGGCTGGTCTGAGCAAATTAGTTCCAGTGAAGAGAAATCTTAATGCTTCAGCTTACCAAAATATTTTGGACAATTCTATGCTTCCTCCTTTGTGGGAATGGTTTGGAGAAAGTCCTTCTCTGTTCCAGTGTGACTGTGCTCCAGTACACAAGGCAAGTTTGGTATCAAAGAACTTAACTGGCCTGCACAGAGGCCTGACCTCAGCCCCATCAGACACCTTTGGGATGAACTAGAATGGAGATTGAACGCCAGACTTTCTCATCTAACAGCAGCGACCGCCTTCACAAATGCTCTTCTGGATGAAAAGGCAAAAATTCCCACAGACACACTCCAACATCTTGCAGAAAGCCTTCCCACAAGACAGGAGGCTGTTATAGCTGCAGAGGAGAGGCCAACTCCATATTAATAGATTTAGAATGGGATGTCATAAAAGCTCCTATAGGCATAATGAGTAGGGGCTTGATATTTAATGTAGGGTATTTCTTATGGGCCATTTAAATGAATGTTGTTTAGGTATGTTACATAACTACATATATAATCAATTCAACGTCTCATTTAATAATTTTAAACTGTTGTTTCTTTGGGATTATTTATAATTCAGTAATGGAGTGCTCACTGAAGACATGGCTAATGTAAACTCTGACTCTAATAAGGATAAATTCATGTGGAATTTTGTGCTCTCTGCTATAGTACTGTAATATATTAAATCAACTATGGATAACAGTCATTTACTCACTTAATTATGTCCATTGAGTTAGTTTGACTGCAGCTGTGCCTTTTGTATCACATTCATTTGCTTAACAAGATAATGTAAGTCATTCTAAAACCCAGTGTAATACTGATTTGGCCCTGATAATAAGTCAAAATGCTGTCAGGAATGTGCATTTCATTGAAATAATATTTCTTACTAGACAGAGCTAGACTGGCTCATATTATTAAGTGTAACACAGTGCAGAGTGTCTCATAATTTACAGTAACGCATACCTTCCCGTTGTGTTGTGTGAGCCACTGCAGAACCCTCCCTTCAGCCATACATTCTGCTGAAAGTCTACATTAGCAGCTTCAGAAAGGTTGTAAATTAGAAATGAAGAGGAATCTAGTGGTACAGACCCCGTGACCTGTGCTGGGGCTCTCTGAGGCAACACAAACCACCATTTCAATTCTCCAAATAAATCCATCTGTGACCAGGCTGGCCGGGAAGTAGTATTTCACCACTGCGCACAGAGGCAAGAGAGACTCACATGATGGCTACATCTCTCCTTCTCCAGTGACACCAGAACACTCCCCTCTGTGGTCCTCAGTCCCTAAAGCCCCAAAGAGCATCGTAGCAGTCTGACAAAACAGAGCTGTCACAATCTGTCTGCATTGAGACAGAGGACAGACTCAAACTATGGCTCTCTTCCTGCCTGCTTTTTTTGTCTCTTCTTCCATTCTTTCCTGTTCCTATGTGCAGATAGATAGATAGATAGATAGATAGATAGATAGATAGATAGATAGATAGATAGATAGATACCTCCCTACTATGTGCATCATAGTGGTCTGGACACAGCTCTCTGCTCTGTACACATTTTGCTCAATGTGGCTTCCGCCTCATGTGTTGCTCCTGTTTGGACAGCGCTGAGGCAGTCAGATCTGTGTTAAATGTGGTCTCACACTGGGCTCCACACTGATTGGTGTGTCAACACAGGCTGGATTTCAACTGCCTGCTCAAATGTGACTGTGTTTGTTGTGTCGCCCATTCAAATCCGACTGAGATCTGATGAATAGGTGAGAACAAGCTCATCAGATTTGAGCAGGCAGTGTAAACCTAGTCTGTGTTGACTGACACACCAATCAGTGGAGAACAGAGCGAGAGTCTGTGTTTGTTGGGGAGAAAAAATCAGTCTGTCCTTTCAAATATAATTTAGTTTGTTCTTGTTTTATGTTATTCTTTATTTATTGCTGTCTGAACAGGATAAATGTTTTCCTTTGCTTTAATAATAAGAAACATAAAGCTCACATGCAGGTGAAAGAAATGAAGAATTTGATCCAAATAGTTAAAATGAAGAGGTAGCAGGTTTAAGAAAGCTCTCTGGAGGATTTCATGTTGCTGGTTGGGTGGGTGAAGTGGCAGAGTGAGAGGGGTGGGGGGAGATTCACAAGCAAATCACTGCAATTAACGGAAGCACAGGAGACTAGTGCCCCCTAGTGGTCACTTAAGGTATAAATAGTTTCTGTTTGTTGCTAAAAAACCAATGCATCAAATGCATCAAATAATTTTTGCATATAATGTCCTCTTATGTATTTATCTGTTCATGCGACACTATACTCCAAAACTCACCTGTAATTATACAGTTACTCATAAGTCATACGCTTATTCTAAAATGATTCTTTAAAATCTAAATAAGGCAGCAGGGTTGTTAGATTATTTTTGCTGGGGTTTCATCTAGATTTGAATTATAATCACCATGTATATGCTCACTTGAAAAATCACATTAATACAATAATCTAGTGTAATCAATCTAATCAAAGCTAAGAAGTGGAAATTATATTTCACTGTGTTTTCAGAGAAAATGGATTCATCCTGGACTGGTTTCTGATTAATGGATGAAGTCTTCAGTATAACCCTTTGAGGGTCAATTCCCCATGGGGAAGCACTAAAACTGTATTGACCTACATTACTTTCTATATTTTCAGCATTCTGTATGTCTTTAGCTCTTCTTCCTCATTGTGGCTCAAAAGCCATAATCCCTTTGTATAGGCTGGACTGATGTCCTACATCTTTCATTCGACTGGTAACTGAATGCTTTTCATTTGCAGGGTGCTATCAATATGTAACCAAGGTGAACCAGGAAAACCATCACAGGGTGTCACTGCGCTGTATTTGCCTTTTTGTACAATACAGGCTTATCACATACAGTAGGCTAATGATATATCATTACAGGAAACTGAAATATAAAGGAAGACTTTATTCAAGTGTGTGAAAGCTTAAGGCCATTGTGGGCAAGTATTGGTGAAAGACAGAAAGCAAAAAAATGATATTTTCTCTGAGAAAGTGTCAGTCTTATTGCTTTAATGTAATTTTCAGAACTTCATCTTAATGTCCTATTGGGCCTAATGAGGAATATAATCTTTCCCCTGCAGCTAAAGTCCTGTCTCTGTGAGAACCAACTGATAGCAGGTAGACTTTGCCCCAAAGGGAACAACACTGCAGAAAGGGCAGCAGAACAGATTCCCGGTCTTCACGATAGAGGTAAGACATATTTTAATACACTGGAGTTGTAATTAATTGATTTTCACGAACAGACCTTTGTGAAACAGCAATTGATTGCTTTTTGAGGCTTGAAATTTGTTTCATTGAAATGTGAGTGTGCAGGTGATAGTTAAAAAGCACCTAAAGCACAGAACAAAGTCCTGTATGAGTATGTGTGAATGAGTGAAAGAAGTTCATAGTAAAAAAGCGCTTCAAGCGCTCAGTTAGAGTAGTGTAGTATCTTAAAACTGATGTTCAGACTTTTTGGGCCACTGAGGCCAACAGAAAAAGTCCATTACATGTCTTGTTTTTGTCGCTCGCTGGTTTTAGTTGGGAGAGTTGAGCTACGAAAGCTGAAAAATCAAAATGTGCTTTTATCCAGCAAATGATTTACTGCTGCCATGATTCCAAAGGGTATTTCTAATTATATATATTACTGGATGTGGAAATTGTTATTCTTTAAACCATAATGAATAGCTGCATGTATGCACAGTGCTGGTGTTTCTTTGAAAATGTTATGTGTACTAAAAGCTTCTTCTCTATAGTCAGTGTAGTTGCTTTACTGCAGTTTTACATCATGCAGCATTGATCTTTGTGTAGCTGGTTATGACTTCATTTCTTTAATGATTAATGCAAAACTAGGGACCTTGGAGGGAATTTGTTATTCTTGTGTGTTCCTTATATATAAAGTAGAATCCCTGAGTTTACTGTCTGTCGATGGCAAGTGAATTTCCTCTGAGATCAATTAACTACAATCTATTTGGCCATTAAATATACATACAGTCCTATTAAATTAAGCTTTAAGGCCATAATTATGGATGCTAGTCATGGAAAACTCTGTATTTGTGTGATGCATTGCTTGCTAATCACCCATTTATTTGTTCCACATTGACTTTGCCCGATCTGCCAGTTTGACATCACTGATGAAAGCACCGGGACTGTCCAGAGGGATGCTTTTGTGTTTCAGCAATGACCTTAACTAACTTGTATGTCTGTTTTTTTCATTTGTTTTTTTTGTGCCTAGTAAGAGTTCCTATCTTTTGGGGACATGGACCAGTCTTATGAAAACAGTAATAGTAGAGACGGACGTTGCCCCCCTCCTTACAATTCTCAGGACTCTGGACAGAGTTCTTATACAGGGATGACTTATCAGGTTAGTACCAGAACGAGGATAATTAGTTACAGAAACATTTTTATTCTCCTCAAGGGAAAAATGGAATGAGGCAGTGAGCTAAAACCATTTCACACATTAATTTTAGAATTTAACATGCAGCTATAGTAAAAAAATCACACATAACCAGCCTTTGAACATGGGATCATTATAAAAACTTTAACAATGTGTTTGCGCACATTCAATTACACATGGATTATTGATTTAATTTCATTAACTTACTTCAAAATGAAGATCAAGACTGTTAATCACATCATTTTCTGCTTTTTTTTTACTATTTGTATAAAAGAAAAAGATTTATAGAAGTGTATTTTAACTTCCTGTGTTGCTGCTGTCTGAATGATTAAGATAGGGAAGGGCAACATTGCAGTGGTCTCCCCTCCTGGCACTTATGATAACATGGTCCGTCCTGAGGACACAGCAGTAGATGGACAGAACCTGCAAGCCCCGCCTGAGTACTCTCTTGAATCAGAGGATAGTGTCTTCAGTGATGCTGCCATAAGAAAAGGTAAGAGTTAAGAGAAGGAGATTAATAAACAGAAGGCGAGAGAAGTGAATGTTTTTGTTTGCGCAGTCAGAGCTGAATGAGGATAAACAATATTTACTCCCTCATTTGCTTCACAGCATTTTCTTGAAAATTGATTTGGAATTGAAAATTGTTCTCTGATCTCTGCTGTACCCTGTCGCAGCTCTTCACCTCCCACACAACACAAATCATTTTAAATGAGAGGGTGGAATGCAAGTTTGGTGAGAACAGAGTCATTTTTGAAATATTGTGCAGCGTAAACAGCCCTACCTGCCTGTCTGCTTCGCTCTGACAGATTGTTGTTGTTGTTGTCTGTCTTTCTCCTGTCTGTCTTACATCTCTATCAGTCTTGCCTCACTATGTTTCTGGCTCTGTTTTTCTGTACAGGTTTTATAAGGAAAGTCTACTTGACCTTGATGGTTCAGCTGCTGTTAACTGTTGGGATCATCTGCATTTTTCTTTACTGGTGAGCCACTATCACACAAGGGAATTATTTACCAAAAAAGGGAAACCATGTCTCCTATCTATCCATCTATCTTTACTGTAATCTGGTATATCGTTGCATCATCACCCAGCATCACAAGGCAGCACAAGTATTAAGTTGACCCCACCAGGAATGATTCTAGGATCAGACATTTAGGGTCCCCGGTCAGAATGTCCTGCATGTATTGTCTTGCAATTAATACATTAATGAAACAAAAATACTTAATGAATTATATATAGGAAAATGAATAAAAATTATAATAAAAATACTGAATATGCCAGTTGTTTTCATTTAGTGTTTTTAACCCCTTCTGTCAGGTATGCATTACAGTGATACTTTCAAAAGCAACCTAATTAACTGGATGCTCAATTGTAGTGTCTAAGAATAATTCAGAATAAATAATCACTGATTTCAATATAATATACCTGTTTTAGGATGGACCCTTTAATTAATGAAACCTGATGCAAAGGCTCAATCATGATTACCAGAATTTTTCAAACTAATTTAAAGATTAATTTGCAGCAAAGCAGATATGAGGAGAAACATGCAAAACATTCTTTCATTCTCTTAACCACATGAGGGCAGTCCACCAAATCATCAAGCAATGAAAGTAACATTGTTCATTACGGAATACAGAAACTGGCAGATCAGGTTGGCTTTCCAAGTAAACTGATAAGATATTTGTTTTTACATTTACAATACCTATAAAAAGTATTCACCCCCCTTGAATGTTACACCTTTTTATTGCTTTAATAAATTAAATACATGAAAAAAAGCTCATATGAAATCTTACCTGGAATTCGCATAAAGGCACATGGGACACTCCTAGGTCAACTGGACGAAGGTTCTGTGGTCTGATGAAACAAAACTCAGACTAGGCACTATATTTAGCAAACACCAAACACTGCACATCACCACAAACACACCATCGCCACTGTGAAGCATGGAGGTGGCAGCATCATGCTCTGAGGATGCTTCTCAGCAGTAGGCCCTGGAAGGCTTATAAATGCAGAGGGGAACATGAGAAGAATTGGAGAAAAATTGCAGTGTGCAGATGTGCCAGCCTGACTGAGCCATATCCACACAGACTCAGTGCTGTGATTACAGCTAATGGTACATCTAATAAATACTGACCTAAAGGGGTTGAATGTTTATGCAAACATTTATTTTATCTTATATATTTTCTAACTAATTAACATAAGTTTGTAAAACTCTTTTCACTTTGACATGAAATACGGGTTTTTTTGCAAATTATATTGACTATGATTTCATTTATTAAAGTAATGAAAGGGTGAAACATCCAAGAGGGGTGAATACTTTATGTAGGCGTTGTAAGTTTTCAAGTTCAAAGAATCCTTTCCTTTATTATGTGGACTCAAAACGGGGCATCAGGTAAGCTACTTCTGAGTGAAGAAAAGGTATGTTATCTGTCACTTCAATGTAGATGCAGCCATCCTGTTCAAGCCATGTTTAGAGTTATGTGACTCCTGTTGTGAAACCTACTACCACAGTGAAGTCCATGCAGCTGGACAGAGCTCAAAACTGATTTGCCAGTGTACACACTATTGTGTGATGATGTCAGAAAATAATAATAAAATGCATTATTATTATTACTGTTGCTACTTTTATGTTTAAAGGTGATAAGATGAAATTTAAGAGTGCTTGAGCACCCCGAAAAAGGGCCTAAACTCACCAATGGTCCGCACACAAATTTAAACATGCAACAGGCCCTCCTCAAATCACCTAAGGTTTGTGAGGTTAAAAAAAAAAGACTTCTCCCTGAGAATTCCTTCCGCCTAATGTTTGTGCTTGCAGTAGTTTGAAAGCTCTCTGTGTTTTGTATAATGGATGTAGTAGAAGACTGTGGCAGTAATTTCTTTTCATAAATTGTATTCAGCTCCCATGCGCACAATGCACTGCTCTCTGTTAATATTTAATAAAATCATTCCACTGCTTCTATCAAATAAATGGCGGCTCTATTAAACACTGCTCCCTCACTCTGTCCCTTTTTCTTATCAAAAATAGGGAGGCACTCAGGAAATGGACTTTGGAAAACTACTGGTTTTTCTACTCCACAATGTAAGCTACTGAAAACATTCTGTTAGAGTTTCTTTCTTTTTGCCATCTAAACAATGTCCTGTTTGGTGAAAATGTTGCTCATGAAAATCCATGGAAGTATATCACAAAGTCATCGTAATCTCAATCTCAGTCCAAGAACCTGCCAGCTACACTGTGTATGAATAATGCACTAGATGAATTAATGCTTTGAGCAGCATGTTTTTCTATTATATGCTGCTTATTTACTGATACCTATACATTTTATATCCTGAGTGAAACAGGGTGGCAGTGGTGGTCCTCATTCTAGTCTTGTCCTGCTGTGACAATCTCCGTCGTCAAGTTCCCCTCAATTTTATTGCCCTGGGCTTGTTTGTGAGTAGAGGCAGCTGCAGCCAGGCATCAAATTAAACCGCCACCACACCTGCTCTATTTCACAGTTTTTTGTCATGTATTTACTTTCCATTTGTCTCCTCCATCCCTTCTCTCTCTCACTCTCTCCTCACTCTCTCTCTCTGTGTTTCTCAGACTGTTGCAGAGGGTCTGATGCTTGGATCTGTGGCAGTGTGAGTGTTTGTTTACAAAGATGAGTCCCCACCTGATGCAGACTCGTTTACACAATAATAATCCCATTTGATCCATATCTAATAGCGTGTTCGATGCCAGCAATGAAGCCATCACACCAGATAAGATGTTATCAGTGCTGGTTTACCAAATTAAAAAGCATATGGGATCAAATTTTCCAGGTTTTTGGCTGAAGATAAACCTGAACACATCACAAATAGTTCAAAACCAATTTCACTGTACAGGGCCCTGTGTAAACACGAGTTACCTTTTTCCATCTTTGTGACGGTTCTTTTTTAGCAGCGTGTCATTCTGTCAGAAAAAAGCATCAGATGAGACATGACTATCAATAATACATTAAAATTATCATATTTATAGGATATTCCTATAACTGAAGCTATAACTGATAGGAAATGAATGTAGGTAATACATTATTCAGTGCATGTCCAGTGGGGGGTCTCTGCCATCACTCAAGTTTAGACGCATAATACAGACTATTTAATGAAAAAATGCCACATTTCTTATAAGAAAATAATATTCCCTTGGATGGAACAGAACCCCCCACTGTTCATGGACCCAAGACAGACATGATACTATGAGGTCCCATTCTTTACTGCACTGTTTGACATTTCTGTCTGCAGATACTTTAGAGCCGAAGCAGTCCTGTGGGCTGTGGGGGCAACGGCGCTTGTGTCCTTCGCCTTGAGCCTGTTTGCCATGCAGTCAAAGGTAAGGTCTGTCACACGCTCTGAGCTCAGTTCGCAGCACAGTTGGAAGTTAAATTTTATAAAATGCAGCACCTCAGTAATGCAGTCAGTGGGAAATGCCCATTTACTGAAGTGTGTTTCCTGTGCAGTCAAATGGAACTTGTAAAGCTCAGCATGGCCATGCAGCATTTGCTGTATATGCACCAGCAAAGGTTTAAAAGTCAAATGGTTTGGTGTCCTGACAAAACTGAGATTACTGCTGAGATCAGTGTATCTGTGAGTCAGGTTAACTCCCTACCTCCAGTGTAGTAACAGAGTTAAACCTCTGCCTGACTGAGATAGCTCTGACCATAAATCACTCTTTCTTTTCACTCTGTCTCCTTTTACCATGAACTGTCTACGAAAGCAAACAGCCCATTTGTCTACTAAGATATTGAAAAATAATTCTCTGGTAAGTTTATGCAATAGTATCTGACCCTAGAAAATACAAATGACCAGGAATCTCACTTAAAAATTCTAATAAGCAATGATACTGTATCAAAATGAACCCCATAGAAGTGTTGCTACTGAGGCTTCTGTTGGGTTGCCCTGATCTTTCTTTGAGATGTTGCTCAGTTTATATAATAAAGCTCATGCTTTTGTACATGGCATTTAAAAGATTCATTGTAAGTTGCAGCATTTTATTAGCTGGAGCAAGTTAGGAGACCTTTTGAGAATCACTTCATTGATGGCTTGGCATGCCGCTTCAATAAACGGCTCGTATTCTGAACAAAAGTAATCACACAGCCAGTGGGGAAGATGTCAGCCACGTTCAAATTGCATTTAGAGTCCTTTTTAATTGCTGCTAAATGGAGGTTGGCATTTCACACATTTTATCACTTATTATTTCTGATTGAGTTGCAGACATTTATATTTTCTCTCATATTGGATAAAACCAGCAAACAGGTGTCCAGTAATTATGCTTAGAGTATATCTAGTACTTAATTCTCTCTGCTCAGTATTCATGTGTAATAGGAATGTAGCCTGTATAAATCAGGTTTAAATAGCTGATAAATAGAAGAAAGTACTATTACTGCAGAAATAACCATACCTTTAGGCCATAATGTAGTTTTATGGCTGAGCAAGCTGTACACCACCGCAAACACTTGTAGTTTGTTTTTGTACAACTTCACTCTCATCTTACAGTTTCCAGCACCTCCTGCTCTGCAGTTCACAATCTTCACAGAGATTTTTAATCTCTGTCACAGTGATGCATTGACACTGCACCTGCAGCTCGTAGCTCCTCAGGTGATCAGTGATTCTCCTGTAGTAACTGCCATCTTTTTCATGTCGCTCGAAAAAGGGCACGCAGGCCAAAAGGCCACCTCCAATCCTCTCCTCAGTGCTTTGCTCTAGCCTGTTGATTAATTATATGCAGTTATTAGAACCAGAACAGTCTGAATTTTCTCATGTCTTGAACTGTGTTCATTATCGTTGTAATCTGTAGCCCCTCACAGCACAGCTGCAATGCAGACGACCTTCAATGTCCTGGCTTTTATGAGTGTGAGGAGTGTAAATGAGAAATGTTGAGGCTCATCACATTCATTGCTCTTCTCTTTTCCCTCTCCCCCTCTTTTGTGGCACCAGTGGGACTTCACCACAGCAAATGGGTGCCTGTGGGTGTTTACCTGGACCCTCTTTTCATTCGCACTGCTTTGTGCAATCCTCCAATCACAGGTAAATCAAGGAACTGCTTTGTTTACAAGTTTCTTTGCAATGAGAACAGCTTTGAAATGAGATGCAGCATTTGGATTCAGACACTATGTACAGACTCATAGTCTTTATACCCAAATGTCCTGGCACAGACCTGTGCGCTGAGCAGACTGTAAAGAAGAGAGCATAAACTCTCAAAGCTCTTGGGAGTTCCACAGATCTTGGACTGATACATTTAAATGTACACCTGTGTGTACTACAACGGCTGTTAGTGCTTCAGATTTAAGTAGCCTGCAGGTGTAAATAAATTTTATTTTACAAATTTTAGGGTGCAATTTTTACAGGAGGTAAATGATCTGGAACTGAGAATAAGCACTATTTTTTTGAGAATATTGCTTCTACCCTGCAAACTTAACAAACATCCAGAATGACAAACAATAAAAGTTTGCTGACTTTTTCATTATCTAAGTTGCAGCAAGCAAGCATGCAGCACACATGCATGAATGTTTTATTTCATATTGTAACTTGCCTCTTTTGAAGCAATAGTTGTGTTACTGAATGCTTCTCCTGAATGTGTGTGTAATTCTTTCACAGTATGTTTACATCGCATATGCCTGCCTGGGAACCTTGCTGTTTTCTTTGGTAAGAATGAATCAAAAACATCATCAAAACAACCATTCAAAATTAAAATAAATCATCATCAAAGAAGGCTTAATGTCAGCTGCTTGTATATGATGTAAGAGGTGATCCCAGGGTGAAGCAGCCTGCTACCAGTGTTTGTCACAGTTGTTAGTGCAAGGAGAGAGACTTTGATGTCCTTGCACCCTTTAATTTCAATTATGCACTACTTAACAGCAGTGGGCTTCCTTTTCACAGCCACCTCTCTGTGTGCCTTTGGCATTAACAGCAAATGTTGTGACCTATCCCGTCAGCTGGTGGAACAAACTGTGGCTGCACACAGAGCTGAACAGGCTGTCAGCAGCAAGTCACAACTTATTTTCAGCTGCACAACTCTGACTCCCCGATTATTTATGTGGCCTGTTTATCTGCCCAGTCCCATCTCTCAGAAATAGGAAATACTGCCTGTGCTTCCTTACAGACCAATTCTTGTTCTTGATTCATACATCAGTGTCGAAGCATCTTATTTCTGTCTGTCTCTCTGCAGTACTTGGTGTTTGATACCCAGCTGATCCTGGGTGGAAAACACAGAAGGTATCAAATCTCTCCTGAGGAGTACGTGTTTGCTGCCCTCTCTCTGTATTTGGACATTGTCTCCCTGTTCCTCATCTTGCTACAGCTCATCAGCCACTGCCGCTGACCCTGAACCTACATGGCAGAATTTTCCCTTAAGATACTCTGGCACTCTTCTTACACACGCATTAAAATTTTTTGAATTCAGTATATATTTATACTTAATAATTCTCCAGACATCTATTAATATGTAGATATTTTGTTGAAATTGCAGCTCCTGTTATTGTCATTTGTTGTGAACTGCTATATGCTTTGCAGAAGATTGTATTTTTTTCAAACTGCACAGATGTAGATCTCGACCTAGAACTCCATGCATTCCATGTGCTGTTATTAAGCTTCAACTTAAGCTTTAATGTACAATTTAGTCACTTGGCTACTTAATTAAACTGATTGAAATAAATCTCAAAAGCAAATGGGTTCTCTGATAATGTTTTCTCAATGGCATACGCTATATGGACAAAAGTATTAAGCCACATTATAACATTACAAGAGCTTTTATTACATCCCATTCTAAATCCATAGGCACTGATACAGACCTTGCTTTGTGCACTGGGGCAGTCATAGAATATAAAAGGGCCTACCCTAAACTGTTCCTACAAAGTTAGAAGCACAGAAATGTCCAAAATGTCTTGGTAAGCTGAAGCATTGAGATTTCCCTTCACTGGAACTAAGGGGCCCAGGTCAACCCCATAGCATTATTGCTCTTTCGCCAATCTTTCATAGTTGGCACAATGCAGTCCTGTAGTGTAGTGGTTTACACATTTGCCTTACAAATGAAAGGTCCCTGGTTCAATTCAATTCCAGGTGGGGGCACAAGCTCCTCTAACAATGGAGGGTTCTGTCAGGAAGGGCATCCAGTGTAAACCTCTGGCAAATTACCAATCCGTTGTAGTGACCTCTTGGGGAAAATACAAGGAAGCAGCTGACAGTACATTGCAGTCAGGCAAGAAATGTTCTCCTGGCATTCACCAAACTGACTTGTCCATCAGCTTGCCAGATAAAGAAGTGATTTGTCTAGCCCCATTTTCTTTCTTTCTCCCCCCCCCTTTTTTTAATTTACTTATTTTTATTTATTTATTTTTTCCTTCATAATTTGTTAATTAATCCAATCTCATTATGTTCATTCAAATTGAAAAAAGATTCAAGGGTTTGTGTGTGTAGTGTGTTTGTTATGTGTTAATGGAAAAATTTTGAAAAAGACAATAAACATATTGGCAAAAATAAAGTGATTTGTCACCCCACAGAACATGCATTTACTACACCAGGGTCTAGTGGCGGCGATTTTATGCCAGTCCATCCTGCGCTCGTCATAATGCTCGGTGTTACCAGGACTGTATGACTGCTCTGCCATGGAAATCCATACCATGAAGCTCCTGCTGCAGTTTTTGAAGTAGTGTCAATGCCAGGGTAGGCTTGCAACTCCACAGTTATTGATTTAACGGTGCACTCACAACTTTTATGTACTATGCAACTCGGCACTCATTGACCCAGCTGTGTAACTTTACATGGTCTGCTACTTCATGGCTGAGTTGCTGTGGTCCTGAACGATTCTACTTTGCAATAGAAGCACTTACAGATGAGTGCGGAATATTTAGGATGGTAGAAATTCACAAACTGACTTGTTGCAGCAGCGGCATCCCATTACAATTTGCTTACAAATGTTTGTAAACCCAGACTGCATGTTTTAGTGCTTGAATTTATACACCCATGGCAATATGACTGAAAGAAGCACATGAAGTCAATGATTAAGCGGTGTGGTCCAATACTTTTGTCCATATAGTTTATGAAATAAAAAACACACCACCACAAAGTAAAACTCAACACATAGTTTATTGGCATCACACACCAAACACTTTTCATATAAAGAGGGAATGTATCAAGTATAAACTATGAAAGTGCAAATAGCATTTCAAGGATTAGTCGCTTCACAATAGAAAATCTCAATGAGTTACAAAATGTTATATACCGTGTTTTTTTTTATAAATCACCTGAACCACCTGAGGTGATAAAAGTATAAATGTGTGCCCAATTCATGCACAGCATATTGCTGAAGTAAAAGGGCAACATATGTTATCTCCTCTGATTAACGCACTTACATTAACCAAACCCAACAAAATTAGTTCCATTAACCATATGGCACTCACAATTGCACTACTTCAAGACACTTATCAAAGCAATCACTATCTTTAGATGTAATGTTGCTCTATACATCTGCAAGGAGAGAGAAGAACGGTCATTTACTTCAGTCAGACATTAGTCTGTACAAAAACATAACCAAGTCTTAAAGGTAAGACACTGATCAGTGTTTTATTTCATATGGGTTACTCACAATCCATTTTTAAATGAATAATCTTTATTTCAAATAAATATCTACTTTATATTGCAACTTTCCTTCTTTAGTGTCTTCAGATTAAATACATAAACAGATTTTAGTTGCTAAACCACAGGAAAACCAACCATTTCGAAGTGTAGGGCAAACAGCCTTACTGCACAAACCCAGAGAAGCAAAACTTTTCCTCAAAATATCTGGGAACAAGATTCTTAAGTATGACCTGATTATTACAACCTATTTTACCAAACTGTAAAAAAGTCGGTGTTGTCTATTGACACATTACCGCTAGAACCAACAAAAGCCTCTTGCTACAAATATTTCGTTGAGCCTATGTCTGCACACTATAAATGTTACGTGAAAAAAACAGCTTTAAGGTAACAGGTGTTTTTGTTTTCACTGTAGATTTTGTATTAATTAGCACTCAGAAAAATATGTGAAAAAAGAAGTGAATCATCATGATTTACACAAAGGCACTGTATCTCTAACTCCAGAGAGAACCATTTCAAAGACATGAACTACCCATGTGGTTGAGATGCTGTACACATTCATGATTTTTTTTTCTCTCATGCAGTACCCTGCAGTCTGGAAACTCTGCAGAGATCTAAAAGGCTTTGTTTATTATTACTTTTAAACAAGACCCAGAGATAAATTACAGCGACTCTGGCTTGATTAATTAATTTAAGTCTGAATGGGATTGCCTGATTACCTCTTTCACTGGCCTTCCCTGCAGTGTATAAACTAGACTACTCACTGTCTACTTAGTCTGTCACACTCCACACTTGCCTGCAAAGCTCAAACATTAATTTAAGATGAGCTACAATGGAATTCAGAATATGCTGTCACAAAGGTGTAAACTGAATCACTGAGCAGTCCCTCTGGGCCCGTCGGCATTTGTTGTTTTTGAAGCTCTGAAGACACTTTCTATTCAGAGTGAGTTCCGATTGAGGCTTTGAGATGAATACCATTGTCAAGTCCATTTTGAAATGTTTTCTGAGCAAGCCAACTACTTTTCAGTTGAATAATTAATCAAAATTTTGTGAATGTGAATATTTCACAGAAAGTACAAATCCATTATGGTCTGAAACTTCAGTTCTACGCAGCACACGACAGCTTTTATCCAGCGAGATTTTTCAGAGTATCAATCAGCCGGCAATCTCAAAGAAAATTATGGCTCAACACTTTCACATTTAAAGTTTAGCTGAGTGGTTGAGATTGTAAAAAGCAGGCACAATTTTCTTTAAAGAATCCACTTGGTGACTGCAAACTGTGCTTTTGCTAGTCAGTATTTGGCACCTATGAAGTAGGCAGATATGGACAGGAGTGAGAACCATCACAGCCTGCATCCTTTAGATCGAATGTTGGAGCAAAATAATCTGCTCACTATGTACAGTTGAATTTACATCAGACCTGATCCAGACTGATACAGTAGGCTTTTATTCCAGTGGAAAATAACTATGTAGACTAAGGTTTCTAAATCTCTTATCTCTAAATTTGACCTTCAAAAAGTAACTTAGTTGTATGGATTTTTAGTACAAGACTCATTCTATCAAACTATTCCTTGAAAATGGTAATTAACTGTGATCTCTTTGTTCAAGCGCTTTCCTTGCAGAAGGCTGATAATACAGTAAATGCAGGAAACTGATCTTGCTGCACTTAAATCTGAGTCTAAATATGTCTTCCCCCATTTTCCAGCCTAGTATGACACATTCTCCACCTGAATAGCTAGCAGACATATCCCCACACTTTACCTATTTTGCAATCTGTAGTGGTTTTTGGCCTTCCCAAAAAGCGAACTTTCCCATCTCAGTTACAGAGATCATACCAAGTGCACTTGATCTTCCCACTCAGAGGAGCTGGTGCTGGGAAGCTGATCAGACACAGAGTCACATCGCGGAGTGTCGACATGACAAACCTTTGAGCCTCCACGCTCAGTGTGCTCTCCACTTGTGTCAAGGGCTGCCATGTAAGGTAGCGGCATGGTGTCCAGCCCCACTAGATCTAACTGAGTCGGCCGCTCAGCGACAGCACACTCCTTCTCCTCCCTCTCACTGTGGCCCTGTGAACAGAAACCTGCATCTGCCATCACCTCCTGAGGCTTCCTGCTTTCAGGGAGGACAACCACTCCACCTTTGTCGTCATCTTCTCCTCCAACTCCATGGAGTGAACCCAGGATTGAGTCGGTGTCGGAGGATGTTGGGGGGACCAGAGTAATACCTTGAGGATTCATGTCATGGAACCAAGCCATGATATTGCCCAGCAGGTTAGCATTTGCTGCTAATGCAGAGGACGAGGATGGGTCATGACTGCCACATGTGGTTGAGTCTGGTGTGTCAGTGGAAGAAGAGAAGAGGCCTGTTGAGGAGCTGCTACCACCCGGAGCCACTGGTATGGGCAAAGACACTCCATATTGCCGGTGATGACTGTCACAGTGCGGTACAGAGACGGAAACACCAGTGGCAGCAGAGTACTGGCTGCTGATGTTGCCAAGTCTCGCCAAGTTATCTCCTAACTCCAGCAGTTCTGAGCTGCTTAGAGAAGCTCTGGGGGGGACCTCGACACCTGGACCGCTCTGCTCAAGCCTAGATGGCAGGGAGGTACCAATTGCACCAAGTGAGGCTTCGTTGGCAAGTACTTCGTGGTTGGACACACTCCCTACCATCCCCGAGTCCTGGAGTGACAGCTGAATAGCCAGAAGAATGTTGGGATCATCGTCATCCAAGGAACCCAGACCCTGCAATAGCAAACAGAATTCAGCGTTCTGCAGCACCAGCAGTTTTCAAACTTTAAGTTCAAGTCAAACCTGCACCACCTATTGTTAAAAAAAAGCAACAGCTGCAGCAGGTAAGAACAGCAGATGGAGAGGATGACAAGGAAAATATCAGCAGCTGCAGTTTCAACACTTTGATACAGAAACCTGAAGGAAAGACTTATTTTATTGCTGCTTTGTTGCAGTCTGCGCAGAGTGTTTTTTAAGGTTTCACATTCTCAAAACTATCATTACCTCTCTCCTGCTCGTTCTCTTTCTGCCTCTGTATATAAAACAAGTCCCAGCATACAACAGTGATGTAAGTCCATCACTCAGTATGTTTCTAGTCATTCTTTAACTATAAACCCCAAGCCCAGTCACACTACAAGATTTCGTAGGGGGGGGGTCATCAAAAAGGCTTCAGCAAATATAACTCATTTAAAAATATTTTAAGCTAACTATTTAGTGCACTAGTGACTGTGAAAGGCATCAAACTCAAAGTGTGTATGTGGGGTTGACTTCAAATAAAAAATAACAATGATGACTCCTTATCTATAAATGTTTGCAATCCTGTTTTTGCTATTTCTTCTATTTTAACACCTTGTGGATTCGGAGGCCCATTTTAATTTAGACTCTTTAGACTCTCTTGAACAACTAATAAGAGTGCAAAATAGGAGAACTTTAGAAGTGCATTAGAATTTAAATAAATGGCTTATGATTTCCTTTAGAAAAACAAAAAATAAAACAAACTATAAAAGCAAAAATTACCACAGTATTATTAATCCATAGTACTCAAGCCCTGATCCCACATACGTGAAAGTGAAAACAAATCAATGTGAATTTGGTTCGTGATTAACCCCAAACATGTCCTAAGCACTTCATGATTGAATTCACTCAGTGTCATCATGACTTGGAAGACTTCATAAACATTTCGTAATGTCACGATGCTGATTTTGAAATTTCCAAAACGTTCACAAAAGGTTACAATTTCACAAACCTTGACAACATGTTGCAATGGTGTCGCAGACTGTTGTAATTGCTTCATAAATGCACTGAAATTGTTCATAACAACATCAGGCTGATTTGGCAATGTCTTCCCTCAAGAAAGTGTCATGAGTATTCACGTGGCAGTTGCGAGGCAAGTAAGACACCTTGC
Organism: Etroplus canarensis; assembly: GCA_015106775.1. NCBI lineage: Eukaryota > Metazoa > Chordata > Actinopteri > Cichliformes > Cichlidae > Etroplus > Etroplus canarensis. The sequence continues at coordinate 1,360 of VUQH01073173.1, read as the reverse complement.
CTCGTTAAAATCATAAATACCTCTTAACATGTCAGAACATTTTTCTTCTGTTTCCTAAATGATTAGTCGCATTTCATGTGTTAATCGTAAGTGCTCCATAGTGGTTCACAAGAAGTCATAAAAGCCTCATAATGTTTTCTTCTCGACTTCATGAAAACTGCACTCCAGAAGCCACTTCGCACCACATTATGAATTTCACGCCGCATTGATTCGTAATCAAAGTTGCATAAGTGGGAGCTCAGCTTTTAAAAAAAAAGAAGAGTAATTTCAACTAGATTATTGCTGTACTTTTACCAAGATAAAACCAGTAATAGTACACTCACCATCAGAGGACCTTGTCTACGTCCACCTCCAGCATCCTGTGTATCTTTATAGGAAAAAAAGACAGCAAAACACAGAAATAAAAAGTCAAGCCTGACTACTAAACTGAATATCTGCAGTAGCACTTAGATATCAATTCAATCTATTATTAATTATTTGATTTATTTACAGCAAACTAATAAAGATATAGCAACCCAACACACTGTATACCCTCAGCATTTCCTCAAGAAATGCACTAATTCAGTATCTTTATCTGAACTCAATTCACCTTTCTTGACAAAACAGAACCCATTAGGTACCTTCAAAACCGCAGGATTCATCCATCTTTTAACGCTACAAGCTTAAATAAAAGTACCACTGTGATAGACAAAAATCAATGGATTAGAAATGCTTACTGAATTTGAACCATTGTGAATTTTCCAGCAGCTCTATTTTGGATATAGTAAAAATCAATACATAAAAACAGGGAAGGTAACTGGATCAATGTAGTTCACAAATGCTCTTTTAGGCACTGTTTATCCATGATCTATTATCATAAGGGAGGCATCTGACTGGATTGTAATTTTCTGGATCTTAACTGTGTTAACCGTGGCACGTCAGAGATGGCTGGAAGAACACAATGGCAAAGTATATAGATAAACTGCATGCATACTTAAACTGCTGCTTGTTTAAAAGCAAAAGGTGATCACACCAGATGTTGACTTGAATTAAATTTTTGAGTTTACTGCACATTAAGTTAGTTAATAAATTCTTCTTCTTCTTTCGGCTGCCCCTGTTAGAGGTCGCCACAGTGAGTTATCTGACTCCATCTCACCCTATCCCTTGCGTCCTCTTCCCTCACACCAACCCTCTGCATGTCCTCCTTTGCTATATCCATCAATCTTCTCTGTGGTCTTCCTCTTCTCCTCTTGCCTGGCAGCTCCATCTTCAACATCCTTTGTCCAATATATCCACTATCCCTCCTCTGAACATGTCCAAACCATCTCAGCCTTGCCTCTCTGACTTTATCTCCAAACTTCTCAACCTGAACTGTCCCTGT
>VUQH01073163.1:4240-19592 GCA_015106775.1 Etroplus canarensis | reverse complement strand
CAGCCACCTCCCCCCCCCCCCCCCCCGCTATAGAGTTTAGTAAAGTGAGTTAAAGAGACGTTCTGGAGTATATCCTTGTATCTCGGTAACCATAAACCAAAAATATCAATTGATCAGAAAAAAGGAAGAATAGATCCCCGTACTTCAGCTGTGCTGCACATCTGCAGGAGCTGTGAGATAATGTCATGTTAATATAGAGCAAAAGCTCTGAGCAGAGATATTAAAGTTTTGTGTTTTCTGATCAGTTTTTCTTTTTATTTCATTTTGAGTTTTTGTTTTCAGTTCAGTTTAGTTTAGTTTCCGTTAGTTTCCAGAGTGGGTTAATTTCCTAAGCTCACAGTGTTGTTCTGGGTAGCTTAGATTTTTCCCAAAAGTCTAGTTTTTATTTCGGGTAACTAAAATCATTCTGGTCAGGTAGTTTCAGTTTTTAGTTTAGTTTTAGTGAACGATAAAAACTTTGTCTCTGAGGAATGTTTCCGGCAGCTTGTTGAATCTCTGCTCTGAAGGCAAAAGCGAGTCCAACCCCAGCAAGGTGCACCTAATGAAGCCAGTGCCCCTGTAGCGCCGTGGCTTACACATGATTCCAGGTGGGAACACAAGCCTCTCTCACCATGGAGGGTTATGTCAGGAAGGGCATCTGGCGTAAAACCTCTTTGATTGATCTGCAGCAGGCCTGTCGGGCCATCATGACCACATGACACATTCAGAATGTCCACCTGTGTGTCCAGGGAAACAGTGATTACTTCATATGACACAAACTGTGGAACAGAGAACACCTGGGTGCTTTTCCAGGCATTCATAATAAATCTCCCAGTGCTGAGGGGGTTTTCATCAGTGTGGGAGTTTTCATAAATGTACAGCTTGTCTAAATATAAACAGTGTGTCAGACATGCGCTCTCTTGTCTCTGCAGTGTTATTCGTTGGCTTCGCTCCCCTTTCTCAGTCATCAGTTTCTTTCCATGCTGCTAGACTTTAGGAAGAGGAAGTGAGACACGCTGCTGAAAGTCCCATGATACACTCTGCAAGGCCCACAGCACTATGAGAAGGGGAAGTGCGAACATCAGACACACTCACTAAACGCAAGCCCAGAAAACAGAGACGAGCGGAGATCGATTTCACCCAAAGGTAGGAGCTAAACTTTATTTACTGAGTTGTCTTGGTCTTTTCCTGATGTTCCAAAGAGCTCTCCAGTTCTTCAGGATATTGTGAAGATGTTTCTTTATCATTTAGAAATGTGCTGACGTTAAATCGTCAGAAAACAAAACCCAGTGAAGAGGCTGAAAAAGTGAAAGAAATCTTTGAAAATGAGTCCATCATAGTCAGTGAACTCACTGAGAGTATCAGTGAGTGAATAACAAAATATACCAACTGTAGTTTGATTTTATTCCTCTTCAGGCCTTTAAGACTAAAACTAGACTCTTTTAATCCTTCACACAGCAAAGGCCAGGTACAAGGAAGTCAGCGGATCTGATGCTTTTTACATGTTTATAACAGAGACAGAGGACTTTAGTACTTAGAACAGTTCATCTTAGAATTTGAGGAAGTTCAAGTATTTCTACATTTAAGCTGCGTCCTCCCAGTGATGTAATTACATCCACCTCCCAAACTATACTTAATACACAGAAATGCTTTTTTTTTTGTTCTGCTTGTAAATCAAGAAGAAACACAGGAAGCCATATGGTGTGAGCGTCACTTCCCTGCAGTGAGACCACGGCGTTCATCAGCTTTAACACTGACACACACACACACACACACACACGGGTCACTGTGGGACATGTCGGCATAGAGCAGATGTCAGGGGACGCAGCATGTGGACTCGAGCGTGAAATGCACTCGCACTCATCACACCTTCACACCAGGCTGTGACAGATGTGCAGGTGGTAACACATGCTGGTCAAATGCTGGTCAAATGTCTGCTTTGGACTGATTCGTCCAAAGCAGACATCTGGATGTTCAGATGTTTTAAAGTCTGCTATCAGTGAAATATATCTGGGTCATTCTACAGAAATGTCCGCTGTTGGTGGGACAATGTCTTAAAAAAATGTTTTAAACATTACATTTAGACCCTGTTATGTGACTTACTGACTCCATGTTTGCAAACAAACGACAACCTACTTCAAAGAGTCTTTTTTGATTTTAAAGGCTTTTATGAAATATTATTTCTTGCTCTCTTCAGCACATGTAGTCAGAAAAACAAAAGCAGCCTGGCTGCTGAACAATCCTCGCGCTTCTGTGTTTTCTTAAGGTAAACTCACAGCCAGTTTATTAGGTACACCTTACTAGTACCAGGTCGGGCCCCCTGGGGTCTTCAGAGCTGCTTTAATTCTTCGTGACACAGAGTCAACAAGGTGCTGGAAACATCCCTCAGAGCTCTGATGACATTACACAGATTCTACAGCTACTGTTGCCTTTCTACTCACCTCTGACCTCTGGCATCAGCAAGGCATTTTCTCCCAGGGGACTGCCACTCCCTGGATACTCCCTCTTTTTCTGACCGTTCCTTGTAAACCCCAGAGATGTTGTGCGGGAAAATCCCAGTAGATCAGCAGAAATACACAGACTAGCCCGTCTGACATCAACGACCACGCTGTGACATCATCATCTTTCTTCCCCTTTCTGACGCTCAGTTCGGACTTCAGCAGGTCATCTTGACCATGTCTGCACGGCTGAATGCACTGAGTTAGACATCTGTGTTAAAGAGCAGTTGGATTGGTGTACCTAATTAAGTGGCCAGTGAGCGCATATCTTTATTTTAGATACATTTGAGTTTTTTTGGCCATGAAATCACGCCCTTACAGCTACATCATTATTTAGTTGAACATCTATTCAAATGTTCACATATTTTTAGTTTTATCCATAAAACGGCCGCAATCTCTGGAGGAGCAAAGTTAACTTTTGAACTGCCGATGTTTGAAAGACTTCAAAAGTTTGTGGCGCTAACCTCTCTCTCCACTGAGGGTTGCGTGAGGAAGGGCATAAAACCTCTGCCAAACTGCCAATGCAGATTTATCTGTTGTGGCGACACCTTGGGGAGAATACAAGGGAGCAGACAAAGATACATTTTTGTTATCCTAGAAGAATGTTAGAAGAAAAAAAACATGCCAAGGTGAACACTTCTGTTACTGGACAACTACATTAAATGGTGTGACAGGGATTTTTATTATTCATTTCATTCATTTTATATTATTCATATAGAAGTTGTAGCTGAGCTGATCAGGCAGCTGCTGTGGTCTGGGTGGTTGCTCTTAGCCAGACCAAGAGCAACCACCGTACCATGAGTGAGATGAAACCCAGCATTTAATTGTAAAAGTGTATTCTTAGGTTGCTTCACTGAAGCGGTCCACCATGTCTTGAAAAAAATATCTGAAACCCGCCCCCCTGTGCACAGTGAATCTTGTGACTGAATGGGGCATAATGGATCCGACCGATGTGCCCTTTAAATCCTCCCTGGAATAGGAGGACACATTTGAAGGAACCTTAGAAAGGGGACGCCCTTCGCTGGTCTACTGTGAAGTCATCAGACTGCGCCAATCCAGCCGCATAGAAAGTATGGAGGAACTGACAACTCCCAAACAGCGAGGGCAAAACGTCAGTCGCCCCGTGCTGACTGGCTGCAGCGTAGGTCCTTATGTCCCCTCCGTGTTAGTAGATGGGAGGAGGTCAAATTAAAACAAAATCGTTCTCCTCAGATACATTTTTGCCAAAGATAGTTTGTCCCCTAAGACACTTTGACCCCGCCCCAAATTACTACTGCACAGACTCCAAAAGTGGAAGATGGCAGCCCTTGTAAACGGGAAATTTTGGCTTCACCTTTGTAGAGTGTGAGGAGGCGTTTCTATGGTCACTGATTGGGACAAAGTTGAAGAACATTTCAAAAAGTTCTGGATCCAAATCCAGATCCAGACTGACTTCAAAATGTAATCCCTTTTACCCCGGGCCAACCCCCACCTCTGCCAAAATTTTCATGTAAATCTGTCTGTAACTTTTTTGCGTAAAGCACAGACAAACGGACAAACAAACCAGACTGATTACACAACCTCCGCAGAAGTAAAAATAATATAACAAATCAGGAAGTTGTCTTTTATTCATTTCCAACAGGTTCCTTAAAAAATGCGGTTGCATGATATTCATTCATCTGTGCAACCATTTATTTGCTCTAACAATGAAAATATGCGAAAAAGTTAAAAACAAACAATGATGCAAAACTTTAGGTCAAAAAATGATATGGATGTAAAATCATCATCATGTCAAATGTGATACATTTATTTAATTTGACAGAATGAGACCAAAGATCCAGCGGTCTTTATGATTGTCGCTGATGTTACCCACAGGGAAGGAAACACCAGTTCATGCAAAATACTTTTTACATTTTGTTATCAGTCGTAGTGTACTCAAAAATGATGTAATTTAATCCATTCTACTCTGTTTATTTTTTTACAATTTCCAAACAGGAAGGTGACTTCAGCTGAAAGCTTCATATGTAATGTTGAGTTCAAAGAGAAAAGTTCTGATAACTAAATAGAGACAGCCGAGTTAAAATTATAGATCTGCAGGATATAGGCAAATGGACGTCAAGTGATGTCATCACTGTGATGTTTTGTTTCAAAATAAAAGACTTTTTTTAAACAGTAACACTAGTGACACAACTCCAGAGTACCACTGCTTCCTGTACATGTTTTATTATGTCTCAATTTACATTTTGTTTTTTATGTTTGTCATATTTTTGATAGTTATATACACAGTGCACTTGCCCTCTGCACTTGACTATGAGAACTATGTGGTGCTTAGAATTCAGTATAACAAAAGCGTTATTTTAACTGAAGCGTTTTCCAAGTGCAAAATGGACATTTCCATAGAATGACCCATCTAACAAAAGTACTCAATATATATATATATATATATATATGTATATATATGTATATATATATATATATATATATATATATATATATATATATATATATATATTAGAACATTAATATGTTAATATATGAATCATATATATATATATATATATATATATATATATATATATATATATATATATATATATATATATATATATATACATATACATATATATATATATATATCACATGGCTCCTGTGATTTAGATTAATCATCATTCATTATTACTTGTGTTTGATTTTCTGAGGCAAAGACTTGTGTTTTATTTACAGTAAAGAGCAGATAAGGTGACCAGATTACTAAACAAGAATAAAACATGACATTTGTCAGACGCAGACTTACTGAGGCCCTGAGGTTCTGTGAGGGTGCTTTGGCTCAAACCAGGCGTCATGGCCCCAGAGTGCTTGCAGGGGATCCCTGACTAATGTATGCTTGATGCTGATGTGGTGCTTTAAGATGGAAGTGTGTTGGTAAAATGAAGACCTTCCCGCAGAGTGTGTAAATTCCTTTATGGCGGTTGATTGTTCCATCTTAGCTGGTTTTTGTACTCAAGCTTCCCACTGAGAGGGCCAATAGGATCCACCTTGATCGAGTTGATTCCAGTGAGTGGAATCGTGGGATTTTGAGTAATTGTGCGCTGTGCATGAGGTAACTGCACTGCAATTTTTAATCAAATTCATCACGCAAATTGATTAATCGAGATTAATGCGTTAATTTTGACAGCTCTAAAATATAAAAGTCATCTGAGTGACTCTGATTGCGTCTGGCTGCCTGACCACAGCTGCAGATCCACCTTATATTAACCAGACATCAGGTGTCTTGTGACTTTCGGGCCACATCTGGACCACACAGCCTCTGCTGTAACCTACAACACCAGCTACAATTACTTCTAGGTCCAGCCCACACGAAACCTGCTAGGGCCATAAATGAACCTTCAATGCCAAAAGTATCTGCTTTCCGAGTATTCATGTGTATTCTTTTAGACACTGTGCCGATGATGTACTCTCTGATTTAAATTTAAAATCGGCACAACGTGCTTCACGTATCAGCCTTTCCACGTAGTGCATCTGAGACACAGGGGCCGTTTAGAGGCGAAGTGTCAGCATTTGAAAATATCTAAGAACGTTGAACTCACACTCGAACTGAAGTGTGTTCAGAACAAAAAAGCAGAAGTCACTGAGAAAATGTCCTCTAGAAAAGCCTTGGACCAAAACCTGGTCACCTGCTGCCGCTCAGAGCAATCGGGCGTCTGATGCGTGGCGCGGACTTGACTGCAGTTTGTCTTGTCTCCTGTCAGATGTGCGGCGTGGCCGTGCTGGGCCTTGGCGTCTACATGATGGTGAACTTAAGGTTCGACGCTCTCACCCCGACCCTCGCCAGCATCAACATCTCCAACATCCTGCTGATCACCGGCATCATCATCACCTGCGTGTCCTTCCTCGGCTTCCTGGGCGCTCTCAAAGAGAACCGCTGTCTCCTCTTGACGGTAAGAACACAATCGCGCACACACAACGCTGTGTGCTGTTCTTCTACTCCCTCCATTTACTGTCACACTCTGTCTACATTAGGACATTGAAACCACTGTCACCAAAACATACAGCTTTATGTTTTTGCTCTATGAAGGCATGAGCGCCCACTGAGACGAGTTTAAGTGTAGAAGAAGCTCAGAGCAAGTGAGACCCCCGTTACCGAAAGACACGTGTGTTGGGGAGGGAGGCAGAGAAAACACATCTCAAAACCTGGACCACAAAATAAAACACATCTACAGAGAAAGCTTGTGTCCTACTTTGAGTGAACTGACCCCTTTAAAGCTCCGCTTCTTTTTCCTTCCACGTGGCCGTAGCCACACGCCCAGCCCTTCTTTGAACTCAAGGTGAAAGAAAACCATTGATTCACATAATGCTTCACTTCTTCAAAGGGTTATTTCATCTTTCGGTCTTACTGTCATAGCTGCTGCCAGGTTGCCATGACATTCACCGTCCCCGGATTATCCCACAGATAATCCCATAAACGGACAAAAGTATCGGGCCACTTAAATATTACACCTACAGGAGGTTTTGTGACATCCCACTCTAAACCCACAGGCATTAGTATGGAGATGGTCCATATTTGCAGCTAGAACAGCTTCCACTCTTCTGGGAAGGCTTTCTGCAAGATTTTGGAGTGTCTGTGGGATTTTTTTTGCTCATTCATCCAGAAGAGCATTTGTGAGGTCAGACACTGACCTTGAATGAGAGGACCTGGCTCGTAATCTCTGTTCCTGTTCATCCTAAAGGTGATAGATGGGGTTGAGGTCAGGGCTCTGTGTAGGCCAGTCAAGTTCTTCCACACTAAAGTCATTCAACCATGCCTTTATGGAGCATGCTTTGTGCGCTGGGGTGCACAGGGCCTTCTCCAAACTGTCCCCACAAAGCTGGAAGCATAGAATTGTCCAAAATGTCTTGTTAAGCTGAAGCATTAAGATTTCCCTTCACTGGAACTAATGGGTCCAGGCCAACCCCAGAAAAACAATCCTGCAGCATTATCCCTCCTCCACCAAACTTTACATTTGGCACAAAGTAAGCATGCTTTTCTAATGTGGTTTATTTGGCCATTTTCACTTGGGGGTCTATGAGGATTGACTTGTTTTGGAGCCAGCCTCAAGTGGACATTAGAGGAACTGCAGCTTTGGTCACTTCAGCATTGGCTTCATTTTTCAGCCCAGGAGTTTGCTGCTTCCCAGGGCTGCGTAAACATGAAGAATGCAAAGTAATTATTAAATATAGGAATCAGCAAAAAAACCAAAGGGATGCTTTGTTTTTTGTCAATATCAAATCTATGTTTTTATATGTAAAGTCTTCCAAAGAGTAATACTCCAACAAACCTTCTTAACAGTTTTTCCTGCTCCTCTTCCTTCTGATGCTGGTGGAGCTGACAGCAGCATGTCTGCTACTTGTATATGAGCGTGAGGTATGTGGCACATGTACTGTACACACTGTGCTTTGCTGGTAAAGGAACTCTACACATTATGTGTAATCTGCACATCTCCCCTCATTCCCCAGATTGGTGAAATGGTGACGAAGGATCTGACGAATGGTTTGAAAGAAGCAAAACTAGCCCAAAATTCAACAAATGATTTCAAAAGTGACTGGGATCTTGTTCAGACTACGGTAAGAGCGTCAGAGTGCAGGCGGACGCACCGACAGTTCATAAAGTGTGGTGACGTAATAGCTGTTAACTTTTCCTTTTTTGTCTTTATCTGCCAAAATGATTATTTTTTTTCAGTTTAAATGCTGTGGAGTAAATAACTCCGCAGACTGGGATAGTCACGTGCCACAGTCCTGCTGCAAAAATTCATGTAGCTCTCCTGACTACTGGAAACAGGTGGGCACACAGCGAGCACTGACGGTGTCAGCCTTCAGTCACGTGCGCACTGTTAAAGGTAATCTCACATTTCTGATCTGTGTGCAGGGCTGCGTGGAAAAGCTGAAGACTTTATTTGAGGAAAATTTCCTAACCATCGGGGTCTCTGTCATTGTTCTCTGCATTATCGAGGTAAGCTGATGGTTAAAGTGTTAAACTGTCGTACTAGCGTTACAAGGTGAAACCTGTGGAGGAAACAGCAGACCTCAGAAACTGCTATCTAGGTCTGTAAAAAAAGACAACTTTCTTTTGAATTTGAAAAGTGTGAAGTTCACACCTGTTCGACTGAAGTGCTCAGCTCTGGTGCCTGCTGAGTAAAAGCCAATAGAGATGGCTCTGTTGGGAGCAGCTGGCAGCAAAGCCTGGAAGACCACGGAAGACAACGAAAGTGAGGGATCACATCTTTCTGGACTAAGAACCAAGTCAAGAACACGCTCAGTGAGGTACGTGTTTCATTGCCACGGTTTGCAGTCAAGAGACGCCTTCATAAATGCAAACAGGGAGGATTTATAACAAGGTGCAGACTACTGGTTCCACTCAAGAACAGGAGGCTCAGATTGTCTCAAACATCTCAAAGAGATGAAAAGATGAAACCAAGAAGAACTTGTAGTGAAATGACGGGAAGAGGAAAGCTCGTGACCTCGTACTCTCCGCTCAGATTCAGCCGCACGCCGCAAAGCTGACTGGAAGACGGTGCCGCGTGGATAATGAGCCAAAGCAAACTGCGAGCAAGACAGAGAAATGGGATGTTCTTCAGCGGCCAAGTCAGTCACCTGATCTCAACCCAACGGAGCAGCTTTTAGTTACTGAAGGCAAAACTGAAGGCAGAGACCCACAACCGAGCAGCAGCTGATGGCGGCCGCAGTGAAGGCCTGGCGGGACATCTCAAGGGAGGAAACGCAGCGTTCGGTGACGTCCACGGGTTCAAGACTACAGACAGTCACTGACTGCAAAGGGTTTTCATCCAGCTATCGAAAGCAGTCCTTATGTTCAAAAGGTCTCGTCACTTTTGAGCCTCTGAAAATGCAGTTCTTTTATCAAACCCCTTAAATTAAAGCTGAAAGTTCGCACTTCAGTCCCATTTTGACTGTTGGATTTAAAATCCACTGTGGTGGTGTGAAGAGGGAAGATTACAAAAACTGTGCCATTGCCCAAAATAATGGCCCTAACTGTCTAGCGTCACTTTACAACAGTTGTCACAAGGTTTTTTTTTATATTCTAAGGTAAACAAACAATGTGCAGCACTTGGCGACAGAAGGGAGGAAGAGCTCTCTTCTAACAGGAAGAGACCTCCATGGAGGGGCAGCCACCTGCTACAAGTGGTTAAGAGGTTGATGGGAAGAGAAGACCAAACAGAGTAGCAGATGCTGGTGCTTCAGTTTTATTGAATTAAATTACATCTCGTGTGAACAGTTAACCCAAGATCTTCAGTAAGAAGGAATGTGCGTATTACTGCAGCCAGAATGACTAACTGTGGCACATCTGGGGCACACGGGACCCTCCAGGAAGCTGTGTGAGCCACTATGGCTCAAGCTTGATTTAGGCCCCAGTTACTTGGAAATGCAAGTCGATTTTCTTAATAGGAAATAGAAAATGTAGAACTGAGTACATTTTTTGCCCCCTTTAGCTTGTCTTTTGGTTACGCGGCACATCACATTCTCATCAACCTTGTTTCCAGTAGAGGTTTTGAGATAACTAGCTCTGATAATCCTGAACCTTCTGAAAGCTGGTAGAGACCAAAACAAAGCTGAACGGCCGAATGAGTGGCTGCACCATGGCCTGCTTCTGAATGATTAAAAAAAAAAGATTTTCAGTAGATGTACTCACCAGCTTCGTTTGCATTTTGTAAATATGCACAAATGTAGAATTGGATATCTGCGATACACTCAACAAAAGCTGGGGCAGGGTTAGAGTAAGTTTGAAAAGTAACAGCAGTTTGGAGTCTCCACGTTAGACAGGCTGACCGGGAGCAGGTGAGGGATCACGACTTGGTGCCGAAGGTTGTTGGTCGCTTCAAAATGACCATTTCTCAGTGCAAGACTGCAGAGAATTTAGATCTTTCAGCATCTAGAATTAAATAATACTGTGACAAGATCCAGAGACATCTCACTGCGTAAAGAGTAAGGTCAACAAAGTAAGGTCACTGCATCCAAAAATGCAGCCTGAAAGTGTGCCGCGCTGGCAGGGAGCCGTAAAACCACCAGAAGACTCCTCGAGGAACGGCGTGAAGCCAAGTTCTGTGACGGTATGGGGGTGCATCAGTGGCCATGTCATGGCTGAGCTGCATGCATGTGACGGCACCGCTGTCTCTGAAGTGTGTATTAGGATTTAAGAGAGCCGTTCGCTGCCAACAAGGCCACGCCTCCTCCTCGGACGGCCATGCTTATTTCAGCAGGACAATGCCAGACTACGTTCTGCGTTCGTGCACAGCCTGTGCGTGTGACCGACTGGCCTGCCGGTAGCTCAAATCTATGTTACAGAGCTTCATGAAGAGAGGAATCAGACAACGGGCCACGGGTTATATCAAGCAAGAACGGACACGATTTCCAACTGCAAAACTCCAGGGATTAGTATCCTCGACTGCAAAAACATTTAAAATAACATTTTTAAAAGGAAAGGCGACGGAACGCAGTCCCAACTTTTCATGAGTGTGTCGCAGCCATCAGATTCCATCCATCCGGCTTTTGTCAATTAAACAAAAAAAAAGGATGCATATGATTTTTTATATCCCATATTTGAGTTTTTATTGTAGTGTGAAAAATATCTTGACTGTTCTGGGGTTTGTGTGAAACGTTGTCTTCAGTGCTGAGCAGCTCTTTGTTGTTGTTTAGATGTCATCATGGTACCACACTTCAAAGAACACTCATTTTATGGCAAATTATCAAACGTGTGTCATTCAGGTGGTGATCTGTTAATAGGCATTTTGACGTAGAGGATACTGACTTTCTTTTGTTCTGGTTTGTCTGCAGGTCTTGGGAATGTGTTTCGCCATGACGCTGTTCTGCCACATAAGTCGATCAGGACTGGGCTACAAGTTCTAAAAGCGATTCTGCCAAAACGGCGTTGTCTTCCTATTTTAAATATATAGTTGTACAGTTCTTTCTTTTTGAAAAATCTCATGTACCGAAGGGGGGAAGGTGAAACGAATTCTGGAAAATCCTCCTAATGATGACAAAACTATCTTTTTTAAACTTGTGGTAAGCTGTTGAGGTTTTATTTGCTTAAACTTTTTCATGCACCCGAATATAAACTGAAAGCATCATTCGGGGCACCGAATGATGCTCAGTGTGCACCACGCCATGTCAGTCAGAGCTGCGTGTAATGAAGTCAGGTTTGTTTATGGCTTGCTTGTTGCCAAGTTTATCTCTGTGAGTTTCCGCGGTTACATTTTTCCGAGAATGAGAACTTCTGCAAAGCGACCATTTCTGTAAAATATTCTTTTATATGAGCCTTTAATAAACTTTTACCAAAAACAACTCTGAGAATACGCCAATAAATTACTGTTCAGTGTAAACAATGTTCTGCGTGTGACTTTGAACATTTTTCTTCATCTCAGACGATTTCCTGTTGCTGGTTTGCAGTTCAGTGATACGTGGTGAAGCCTTTAAAATAACCACTTCCTCTTTTGACCCCGCTCAGCCTGCATAAAGCATTCAGTTTCATACTGTGCAGAAGTTTTGATCCACCCCTCATTTCTTTATATTTTGTTTCCATGGAGCCTCACTTTCTTTTAGTTTCTTTTTTTTTTTTTTTTACTGGTGTTGAGGAATAATTTTTTGTACACTGGCTGCTTTTTCACTCATTTTCAGGCCAGTCCTTTCACAAGCCTCTGCACATAATAGACAACTAAGCAAAGAACTCGTTTTAAATTGTATCTGTAGGCACTCTGTCACTGGCAGCCTGTCCTTTGTTCCTGTGAAAAATAACAAAGACAGACAGACAGACGTAAAACAGCATTTCCAGGGAGCTGTTGGCTGAAAACTTGGGATATCTCAGCATGGTCTGCAGCATATCCATAAAACATTTGATGAAACTGAAAAAGAGAAGGACAAAAGAAGAAGTAGTCAGGGGCGGGGCTAAACTGAGGGCCTGCGGTGACACTGGCCCCTGTTTAACCTCTTCAGTACGCGAGCCCCCTGCAGAGGGAACCGCATGAGATGCGTGCAGCACAGATGCTAGGAAGCACTGATCGTTCTCCTGATCGTCCCCGTCTGTGCAGAGTCCACAGAGGACAGTTTGCTGACTGAAGCATGAAGTCTGTAGCGTGGAGGGTGAAGAGGAACGGAGCCAAGACTGTTGCCTGTGGCGTCCCTGTGCTGCAGACCCTACGCTGGTGCAGTGGGTTCTGGGTTCCTCCTGGTGCGCGACAATGCTCACCCTCACGTGGTGACAGCATCCAGGCAGTTCCTGGAGGATGAAGGAACTGATACCACTGACTGGCCCCCCACACTCCCCTGACCTAAATCCAACAGAACACCTCTGGGACGTTACGAGTTGCTCCTCAGACCGTCCAGAAGCTCAGTGACCATCTGTCATCATCAGGCACACAAGCTACTGTATCCCATGTTCAGTTGCTGCAATTAAATTTAGGCAAAAATGGACTAGCCCACTGCATCATTTTTTCACTTTGATTTTCAGGGGTGTCTTTGAATTCAGCCTCTGTAGTTTTCATTTCCATCAAACGATGTGGCATCCTCTGGTTCCTACACATTACCCAGTCCATATCAGTAAAGATATCCAGCAGGATTTTTCCCTATTAAGATCTCATGTTTTCAAAGTGTTCCTTTAATTTTTTTGAGCAGTGTATATAAACAGCAATGCAAACAAGATTCCACGTCAAGGTAACAGAGCTAATAAATTGACTGAACACAATGTAAATATTTTGTTTTACTAAGTGGTACACAGCCTTTGTTTGCAGCTCACAAAGTGAAGGAGTCAGGGCACTGTAGGCAGCGGACCAAACCACTGAAGCACCCCAGGCAGAGGTCCAGCTCTTCTTACAGTTATCGTTTTCCCCATCAAAAATTAAGCCCACAGTTTCCACTGCATGTAATATTACAACTGTAGTGGGTTGCATGTTTGCCTTACAAGTGAAAGGTCCCTAGTATGAGACCAGGTGGGGACACCAGCTGCATGATGGAAGAACATCCAGTGTGAAGTCCCGTGTGGATTCAGATGCTGTGGTGACCCCTTGGGGAAGTCAAGGGAACAGCTGGAAATACTAAAATAGTAAAAGGGCAACTAGACGTCCTTGTCCCCCCCCCCCCCGAATCTGTGACATTTCTGGGGGTGAACAGGAGTGCCAACATCAAATCTGGAAACTCACTGTTGGTGCAAAAATACTTTTAAATGCCCGTTTATCAGTTCAACTAAAGAAATGGAAACATGTGTTCCAGCAGCAGGCTGCTAGTAACCAAGGGCCTAAAGATACAATTTATGTGCGGCAAACACATTGTGTAGGGAGTCTCTTTATGCTTAAATGATTCTTAGGCCAGAGTTAAATGACCATTCCTGTGAAAACAGCCAGGTTCAAGGACTGGCCTGAAAATGAGTGAAAAAGCAGCCAATGTCCAAAGAATCACTTTGAAAGAACTTCAGAAAAACTGGAGAACTGCTGCTCAAGACCACCTTGCCAAAGACAAGTCATGCCAAGAAATGAACTAAGGACATTTCCTAAGCCCACAATGTCATTTTAGTTTATTTTTCCTCCCCTCGGGTAGTTTTAGTTTAAGGTAGGTATAGCAACCTTGCTGTGGAAACACTAAATTTATTCAAGCACTTGCTGAAATAGGAAAGAGATTAGAGCTCTAAACTAAGGCACAGAAGCAGAGGGGAACCCCTCAGACCACCGGCACAGGGACCGAGCTCACTGAGCAAGTCATTTCAGAGACAATTAAACCGTGGTGAAAGTCATGCTTCAGTCAGAACTTCTGACATCCATCATGTCATCACTCAAAACCAATTATCTATAGTCTAATATATTCAGTCCTTTAAGTGTTTAATTATATTGAAAAAGAAAAAATTACTCCAACCTGAAATATGAAAATGACTAAGATTTGCATTGAAAGAGACTGGAATTTTATTTAGGCTAACGAGTTAAAAATTACTGTGACTAACAAAATAATTGAGTATTGTGTGCGACAGACTTGAAACCAGTCCAGCGTACCCTGCCTTTCACCCTTTGATGCTGGGATAGGCTCCAGCACCCCCTGCCACCCTGAATTGGACAGGAAGACGAATGAATACTGTAATACTGGCCATGACCTGGTATAGGATCGTCCTCCAACTCCCTAACATAACCTTTAGAAATGAGTTACGTTGCAGATGTGACACGCCCCTGACTCTGAGTCCTAATGTACAAAAAGCTGAACACAGGAAACAGATGAATTCATTTATTTATAGAATAAATCCTGCATCAATATTTAAGACAAAACTAGAAATACTAAGATTTGCTTTACACTTTAAAATAATTTTGTTCTTTCTGAAACCACACAAAAATAGTAACAAGTACAATTTTTTGTAATTAGAAAAATGTAACTGTACACAGCAGAATATACCATTTATTGCAAACTGAACACCCCTGACACCTCAGAAACTATGCACACAAACACACACCCACGCACACAAAAGTACTGCAATTCACCTACAGATATGAAAAGACATGAATAAACTACTTATACAGCTCTCATCTTCAGATGGCTGGTGTTCCTCCCCCCGCCATCCATGAGTCTCCAGATCAGCGTCCCGAGGACGTTCAGGTCCTCGTGACCAGCAACTCTGGCACTTGTTCCCTCCACCTCCAGATGATCACATGTGGGAGACACCACCTTAATGCAAAACCGAGCCCAAGTGACTCGAGCTCTCTGAACCGTGAAAAATCAAACTGTCCTCCGCTGCAGGGAGTCCGTATGAGCGGCCGTGTACTTTACAGATGCAGAAAACATGGTCTGACATTCTACAGAAATCCTGATCTTATATTATGCATTAAAAGAGGACATTCCACCTGTGCTGTTGCTCAAAGGTTATAAAAGCAGCTCATTTA
>VUQH01073134.1:0-13696 GCA_015106775.1 Etroplus canarensis | reverse complement strand
TGCTTTGTGACAGAAGGATAGCAACAAGAGTGAAAGGGAAGGTTTACAAGATGGTAGTGAGACCTGCCACGATGTATGTTTTGGAGACGGTGACACTGACAAAAAGACAGGAGGCAGAGCTGGAGGTGGCAGAACTGAAGCTGTTGAGATTTTCCCTAGGAGTAAACGGGATGGACAGGATTAGAAATGAGTACATCAGAGGGACAGCTCATGTTGAGCAGTTTGGAGACAAAGTCAGAGAGGCAAGGTTGAGATGGTTTGGACATGTTCAGAGGAGGGATAGTGGATATATTGGACGAAGGACGTTGATAATGGAGCTGCCAGGCAGGAGGAGAATAGGAAGATCACAGAGAAGATTCATGGATGTAGTGAAGGAGGACATGCAGAGGGTTGGTGTGAGGGAAGAGGATGCAAGGGGTAGGGTGAGATGGCGGCAGATGATCCACTATGATGACCCCTAACGCAAGCAGCCGAGAGAAGAAGTGAGGTCATGAGTTCGAGTCCTGACCAGAGCACCACTGTGCCAAGGCCCCTAGGCAAGGCCCCAACCGCAAGCGCCTCTGTTCACCCAGCAGTAAAAATGGGGATCAGTACAATACTGGGAAGGGCGTTCCCTGTAGCATAGTGGTTTGCGCATTTGTTTTTGAAGCAAATGGTCCCTGGTTTGAGTCCAGGTGGGGACACAAGCCCTTCTCACCATGAAGAGCTGTGTCAGGAAGGGCATCCGGTGTAAAACCTCTGCCAAATTACCAATGCGGATTAATCTGCTGTGGTGACCCCTTGGTGGAGAATACAAGGGAGCAGCCGAAAGGTACACACCAGTGAGCTAGTGGGCACAGAAATATTACACTAGTTTACTAACAAGATCCAAAATTAAACTAGTAAAACACGTTTGTATTGCATGTTATGTAGTATGCACAAAAAATATCACTAGTGTACTAGTAAAGCCCCAACTCTGCACTAGTTAACTAGTAAATGCATTTTCCTCCTTAGTTAAGTAGTGTGCACAAAATTTGTGTGCTAGCTGACAAATATGACACACTAGCAAAAGTTGTTAAATAGTAATGCTCTTTTATCTCCACAGTAGTAATGAAATATTTCATACTAATGAAATATTAAATAAATTGATGCAGGCGGATAAATTTAAAAAGGACACAATCCAAGCATTAAGGCACACACACTACATTTTCTAAGCTGCAAGTCTCTCAAACAATTTAACCTTTTCATATTTAATTATTCAGCAGCAATACAATATTAGACCACATTTTACAGACGTCTGTAGTGCAGTCTAGATGCAAATGTTTAAATTACACTTCAAACAGGATAAACATGTTCCAAGGACACAATTTAGGTGAGTGGTTCATCACCACTTGAAGAAAAGCAGGTTATTTTATAATTCAAATGTATTTATGTGTTTGTTTGTTTCACATGTTTTTGCCTATATGAGTTTCACACCGGAGAAGCTGAATATTTTACTAAATGGTGTTACACCCACTAATGTCATGTCACATTTGTTGATGATGATTAATGAATGATTTTGTTGAGTTTTATGTGAAGAAAAGCCAGATTTATGTGTGTGTGTGTGTGTGTGTGTGTGTGTGCGGGGGGCTGCTAGCCTCCCTAGTCTTATTCCAGTTTTGCCATAACTCTCATCTACGAAGGAGGAATAGGGCCATTTAAAAAAATAAAAATAGAAAGACTTTACTTTTTTTTTTTTTTGCATTTCGAGAAGAAAGTCAAAATTTTGAGAATAAAGTTGAAATAGTATGGTTGTAATTCGGTCAGCCATTGACTTTGCTGCATCTGTCTTTGTTTAACATAATATTTACAATAACAATGCTATGTATCAAATGCAGCTTGTTTTCCTGTAAAATTCCCATGCTTTCACCATCCACACTGCATCTTGTTCACAAGTGTTGTAAATATACTGCTGTTTTAGTCACCAAGGGGCGCTGTTAAGCAAGTGTCCTGAGTAACAATAACAAATTATTTGAAGTACTCTCCCAACAGGCAAATTTATTTTTTCATAGTAACATGAAACAGTTGAATATGAAGGAGGATTAGGGCCATTTTACATTTCGAGAATAAAGTCAAAATAGTATTTTGAGAAAAAAGTCGAAATAGTATTTTGAGGAAAAAGTCGAAATAGTATTTTGAGGAAAAAGTCGAAATAGTATTTTGAGAAAACAGTTGAAGTAGTGTTTTGAGAAGTGGAAAATAAAGTGGAGAATAAAGCTGTCATTTCTAGTGAAGTCTAGTGCACGGCTGCTAGAGACGCTACAACATGCATGTTGTAGATGAGTTAGTGAAATCATACGTCACAGTCGGTGTTAATAATGGGGAAATAATTTTTCTTTTAGCACATAAACACAGTGTGGTTATAGGTATAAGGACTTTGAATAGATTGTGCAGCAAATTACATCTGTTCAGAAGAAAGAAAAACACAAACGAGTTGGCCACATTTGTGCAAAATGAAATAACTGGTAATGGACAGATGCAAGAAAACTCTGGCAGCTAGTGATCACATAAAGCTAACGTTCATAGAAATGAAAACTTCATTCTCTACTTGTAGATCTTTTTTCTCGAAATACCATTTCAACTTTTTACTCGAAATAACATTTCGAATTTATTCTCAAAATACTATTTGGACTTCTTTATCAAAATACTATTTGGACTTTTTTTCTTGAAATACTATTTAAATTTTTTTCTCAAAATACCATTTCGACTTTATTCTCGAAATACTAATTTGACTTTTTTCTCGAAATACTATTTTGATTTTTTCTCAAAATATTTTTTTCGATTTTATTTTCGAAATTTTGAATTTTGAAATGCAAAACATTTTTTTGAAGTCCTTCTATATTTTTTAAATGGCCCTCATCCTCCTTCGTAATTTTGTGTGGGCCCTTTACATGAAATAAAAACGGAATAAAATCAATTTAAAATAAATTAACGGTTGTAATGCGGCTGTAAAATCTGTGGACAAACGGTTTCAAGTGTTTTTCTCGTTAAAGTGAACAGTACCTGTTTGTGGAAGTTCGCTTGCCGATGGGTCATCTTTCTTTGGGACACTCGCGCCTCCCCGTCGGGTGCCCGTCCCTCCCTCGGCGCGTACGCGCTGACGCACGGGGAGCGTCCTGCGCGGCGTGCCCGGGCGTGACGCGTCATATCTTCCAACTCAACCGCCGCTTCCTGACCGGCCCAGGCAGCCCGCCTCAGGCCCCGCTCCTCACTGAACCGCTATCCGCATATCATTATCATCCCACGCCGGCAGAAGAAAGCTCCGCTCCGCTAAGGCTGCGCGGGGCCGCCGACCGGGATGGGCGAACGGAAAGGCTGAAATCTCCACATCCTCGGTTAGTATGTGTTGCACTTCTTTGTGTTTGTTTGGGGAGTTATTTAAGGCTCCTGGCAGCAGAGCTTCACCGTGAACTGATTTATTTTGATCTTGAAACTCAGGACTGTGCTCCTCTTATCAAAGTCACGGGTGGACGGTTTTATAGTGGGAGGACTTTAATGAACTCTAATGACAGCCCAGTTGTCTTGTCCTCACAGGGAGCAGGACATTTCATTCATTCATGTTAGTGAAGAAGCTGGAGGCTCTGGTTAAATCTGTTTTACATTACTTTAACATTTATTTACACAGAGGCCAAAAGAGAGATGACATACAGCGGGCGTACAGAGTGAACACAACCCTGTTAACATGCCAGACTTTTCAGGTGTACCAAAATGAGGCCGAGATAAATCATTTAAAAACTTTTTCCACCTTTATTGTGACCTTTGACCTGTGGATTCAACTGAAAAAAGAAACATCTGTGAGGGAGGGGGTGTTGCATAAGTGTGCATGCACTAAAACTAACACTTTGTGGAAGCACCTTTTGCTTTAATTACAGCATTCAGTCAGGAGTCTACCAGCATGGTTAGACCCTCTCACTATGGAGGGTCCTGTCAGGAAGGGCATCTGGCGTAAAACATCTGCCAAATTACCAGTGCGGATTAATCTGCCGTGGAGAATACAAGGGAGCAGCCGAAGGTACATTTTCAGTCTATCAGCACGGCACATCTTGTCTTGGCGATATTTGCCCGCTCGTCCTTGTGAAAGCGCTCCAAATCTGTCATCTCTTGTGCGCAGCCCTCTTCAGGTCACCCCACAGATTTTCAGTTGGATTTAGGTCTGGGCTCTGGCTGGGTCATTCTAATACTCTAATTTTCTTCTGGTGAAGCCATTCTTTTGTTGATTTGGATGTATGCTTGGGGTCAAAGGTGAAATTCCTCTTCAGCGTCACCTTTCTATCAGACATCTGAAGGGTTTGGGCTTAAATTGACTGGTATTTGGAACTGTTCATAAGTTCCTCCACCTTGACTAAAGTCCCAGTTCCAGAATCTCCCTGTGTTTAGCAACATCCATTATACCTTCAGTTCTAACCAGTTTCTCAGTCCGTGCCCATGGAAAATCATCCCCACAGCATGATGCTGCCACCACCATGTTTCACCATGTATGGTGTTCTTCTATTAATACACAATGTTGTTTTTGTGCTAAACATATCTTCTGGAATTGTGGCCAAAAAGTTCAGCCTTGGTTTCATGAGACCATGACACATTTTCCCACATGCTTTTGGGAGACCTGATGTTTTTTTTCTTGCAAAATTTAACCAGAGCTGGATGTTTTTCTATGTCAAAAAAGACTTCTCTCTTGTGACCATACTCCCTAGTCCAGACATACGGAGAATACAGGAGATTGTCATCATTTGTTCTACACAACCAGTACTTGTCAGAAATTCCTGCAGCTCCTTCAGCGATGCTGTAGGCCTCTTGGCAGCCTCCCTGATCAGTTTTCATCTTTGTCCTTTCATTAAGTTTGGAGGGACATCTAGTTCTTGGTAATGTCACTGCTGTTCCTTATATTCTCCACTTCTTGATGACTGTCTTCACTGTGTTCCATGGTATATGTAATGCTGTGGGATTTTTTTTAGTTCCCTTCTCCTGACTGATACCTTTGAACAATAAGATCCCTTCGATGCTTTGTCAGCTCTGTGTGAAAAATGGCTTTTGCTGTAGGATGCAACTGAGTGACTGTCAGGAAAATCCTGTGAGGGCAGCTGAACTTTATCTGGGGTTAATCAGTCACTTTAACTGATGGAAAAAGGTGCTTCAACAAAGTATTAGTTTTAGGGTGTGCACACTTATGCACCCAGCTTATTGTGCATGTGCAACTGTCTGCACTCTGTACTGTGTAGCTGGGGAAGTGCATCTGAGATAACTGGTAACCAGGGGGTCAATTATTTCATTCAGTCACTAAAATCTGATGTTTTCCCACTGTGCTTCCTAGTATTTTGTTTTTTGTTTTTACACTAAAATAGGCTGTTGCTTTTTGTTGTAAGGCATGGCACTGTAGAAAGTGGACTCTGTGGTTGTTGTGCAGGTTTCACACTGGTGTTTTTTAGGAGGAACAAATGTACTTATTTGGACCCGGGACTGTAAAGTCTTGCATTGTGCATGCTCTGCTTCAGCTGTTCAGAAAGATCACTATTACTCCCGTCTTTGTGGGAACATGCTTTTGACACAGTTTGCAACGCAACTTCTCTGCTTCCTGTCAGTCTTTCAACAGCCAAATTAGCTCCATATGCCGAACTTTTCTGACCTGTTTTTTTTATTTCTTTTAACAAAGTCCTCGTCTTTTTAACCTTGGGTTGTGTCCGTTGCTGTTTCTACTTCGGTAATGCGGTCGCTCGGGTTTTCTGTAGTCATTTTCTCTTATCTTGCTTGCGCCCTTAAGACACCATTGGGTTCAACTGCAGAAGCCCAAACATCAGCATGTGTCTTATTGCTTGCTTGCTAAGCGTATGCTCACATTATCCTGACATGGCTGTAGCTCCTTTCTAGTCACATGATATGTTTGCGTGGTGCTTTTCTCATTGTGATTGGCTTTTCTTGTTGTCTGTCAAAACATGATGGGTATGAGTTCTATTGGCATTTTATCAACCATGTCTTATATTTCTGTTGAAGAAAAGTTGTATTGCAGTAGATATGGTTTTTGTTTTATCATCCAGCCCTAGCCATTGCTCAAAGCTTGTGGTTATATAGAGCTTTGCAGTAACACTCTGCTCCCTGTTCGCCACAATGGACCAGTACAGTATCGACATTGCTGCAGATGCTGCACCAGCCTGTCTGTCAGTCTTCTGCTCCCATCTTCCCCCACCTGTGAGCAAGACCTCAAGATACTTTAACTTCTCTACTTGGGGCAAAGACTCATAACCAATCTGGAGAAGGCACACCACCTTTTCCTGGCTGAGAACCATGGCCTCAGACTCGGAGGTGATTTTCATCGAAGACCTTTCACACTCTGTTACAAACCACTCCAGTGCAAGCTGGATGATGATAAAGCCAACAGAAACACATCATTTGCAAAAAGCAGAGACAAGAGCCTAAGACCACCGAATCTGACAGCCTCCACCCTCTGGCTATGCCTAGGAATTCTGTCCATAAAAGATATGAACAGAATCGGTGACAAAGGGCAGCCCTGGTGGAGTCCAACACCCACCAGAAACAAGTCCAACCAGACTCTCACTACGCTTGTACAGGGACCGGATAGCTTGTAACAATGGGCCCGATACCCCATACTTCTGAAGCACTCTCCACAGGACACCTTGAAGGACATGATCAAATGCCTTCTCTAAGTCCACAAGGCATATGTACATTGGTTGGGAAAACTCTCACATACTCTCAAGTAGCCTTGAGAGGATAAAGAGTTAGTCCAGTGTTTCACAACCAGGGCAGAAACCGCGTTGCTGCTCTACAAGCTGAGGTTCAAGTAACAGCCAAGCTCTCCTCTCCTCTCCAGCACCTTGACATAGACCTTCCCAGGAAGGCTGAGTTAGATCACACCCTCTGGTCCCCCTTTTTAAGAAAGGGTACCGCCACCCCGAGGTACTGTTCCACATGGAAGTTGGGGACAATAAATTAAAACAGGTAAAATAAGTTTCAAGTTGCAGCAATAAAAACAGGCAGACAAGATATAGGGGAAATAAAAGAAAATACAAGAACAGACCTACAACAGCAAACAATCCAGAACTATTGTAAAAATGCCAAGGTAAAGAGATGCATTTTGAGGAGAGATTTAAACTTGTCGAAAGCAGGAGCAGCCATAGTATGAGGGGAAAGATCATTCCAGAGTTTAGGGGCAATAACAATCAAAAGCTCGACTCCCCTGTGAACTTCAGCCTACACTTTGGGACCACTAAGAGTCTCTAATCAGAGGAACTTGGTGATCTTGGAGCAATCTAGAGACGTAAAGGTGTGATAGATAGGGTGGAGCTAACCCATGTAATGATTTAGAACCGTAATAAAATCTCACAATAAATCCTCAATGAGACAGGAAGCCGGTATAAAGAAGCAAGGATCAGGGTAATATGGCCATATTTTCTCATCCCTGTTAAAAGACGAGCAGCTGAGCTTTGGACAGGTTGAAAACTACTGAGGCAAGACTCATTTAAACCACAGCAGTTACAATAGTCTTAGAAAAATGAAGGCATAAATTAGCTTTTTAAAAAGAATTAAATGACAAACGGGTTGATCTTAGATAAGGATCTTAAGTTAAACTTATTTTTGATGGCTGATTTAATTTGAGTGGTGTTTATTAATCTTTGGGCTCTGTTGGCAGTGCGGAGCCGGAGCGAGGTGCAGCCTGAGGCGCAGCCGCCGTGGTGATGGTGTTGGACTCGGGTGAAGTCTTCATGGATCAGGTTGAGGGTGAAAGAAGAGTCGGGGACCTGTTGGAAGCGGCTGTCCAAGCAGATCCACCCAAAACCATCAGCTGCTCAGCTGCAACGGCCAGACGGTGCAGCGTCACCAAGAGGGAGAAGGTGTCCCACAACGGTCTCCCGACCCAGACGAGCAGCAGCCAGGTGGTAGAGAGGAGGTCCTCATCATCAAAATGCGGGGCTACGTCCAGACCACCGCTTCGACGGCCCCTCAGCTTGGAGGTGACGCCCCAGCGCATGAGAGGGTCTCAGGAGCACATGGCAGAGAGGAGGATCCTCCAGCCTCCTTGGCGCAGTGGTACGGCTGCCCCCTTGCCCCCGGCTCGCAGCCTGACCAGCCCCAGCCTGGGAGTGGGTGGCTGGATGCGGCGCAGTGAAAGCACCTGCTCTGTAAACTACTCCCTAGGGCTACGGGCTGGCAAAGGGCAAATGCGACCCGCCACCTCACTCCCCCACATAGCTAAAGGAGTGGGGGGCTCAACACTCCCTACACCTACCAGGCCCTGCTTGCTTGTCGCCCTTCGACCTCTTAATTTGGAACAGGAGAAGCAGGCTTTCTTCCAGTCAGACTACAAGTATGAGCCTCAGTTTGAGTATGCACAGCCCGAGCCCAGGAGTGTTCTGGACAAGTACAGAGAGGGTTCAGGCCTCTTCCTTGAACAGGTAGGTCAGGATCAAACGTCTCGTATCAGCCTCGGAGTTCCTTATAACGGTGATGATGATGTCTGTGTGTAACTGCAGGCTGTTGGAATCATGGAGTGTGTCCTGAGGAAGTTTGGCTCCTATGAGAACTTTGAGGAGGTGACAGGTGGCAGCGTGCTCCCTAAAAGTCAAGTCTGGGCTGCTGTACGCAAATACCTGCAGAAAGAAGGCTGTGTGGGGGAGGTAAGCAGCAGCCGCACTGAGCATGCTTGGGAAGATTTATTTTATAGGTTAATTTAAACTTGTGTCTCGCTGGCTTTAGTTTGCATCTTGGTGTGGCTTTCAGCAAAACTTGAAATGTAACTTTTCAGATGGCGTGCTTGGTCTGTCTGATCCTGCTTTGGGTAAACCTGAGCCACTTTCCGCAAAGAACTGGATGAGCAAAATGCCACTGGATGTGATGATGAAGATGATTGTGTGTGTGTTCAGGTTGTTGTGCGTCTGTCTGATGAGCTGCTGTCTCAGGCAGTGATGGTGGTGGAAAGCTGTCGTCCCACTCTGACCATCAACCTGTCTGGAGCTCGACAGCACTGGCTGGAGGGGATGCTGAGGCACGAGATTGGTAAGCTGCAGCTCCAACAAGGTGATATATCAGATGTTAACATAGACATTTTGCTGAAGTTTATGTTTAATAGTTGTGCATAGGCCTGGGCAATATGACCAGAAATTTGGATCACATACTGATCATCTCATATGACAGTAACAGTACATATTTATCACTAATATTGTGCATTAAAAATTCAGTGAACTAATAGTTCATATATTGACCAGATGGAAAGAACTATTTTTAAAAAAACTTTTTAAATTGTGTTTTCAAATGAATGACACTAATTCATATTTAATTATTTTTCTTTTTATTTAGAACAGTAGTGTCATCGCGGACCACATGCAACCTAATTGCGGACCAGATCAGTGAAGTGATAACTACCTTATAAAGAAAAACCACCTCAGCAACTTGACATTGGGTTTACGCTGTAGGAAATAAAGGTCTTTATCCTGTGATTAAAATGTATGAAGGTACATTTTAATCACAGGATAAAGACCTGCTTCCTTGTGTTCTCCCTAAGAGGTCACCGCAGTGGATTAACCCGCATCGGTAATTTAGCAGAGGTTTTACACCCCATGCTTTTCCTGACGCAGTCCTCCATGATGAGAGGGGCTTGTGTCCTTTATCGTCGTCTTCTTCCTTCGGCTGCTCCCGTTACGGGTCGCCACAGCGGATCTTCTGCCGCCATCTCACCTTATCCCTGCATCCTCTTCCCTCACACCAACCCTCTGCATGTTCTCCTTCAATACATCCATTAACCTTCTCTGTGGTCTTCCTCTTTTCCTCCTGCCTGTCCAATATATCCTTTATCTCTCCTCTGAACATGTCCAAACCATCTCAGCCTTGCCTCTCTGACTTTATCTCCAAACTTCTCTACATGAGCTGTCCCTCTGATGTACTCATTTCTAATCCTGTCCATCCTGGTCACTCCCAGGGAAAATCTCAACATCTTCAATTCTGCCACCTCCAGCTCCGCCTCCTGTCTTTTTGTCAGTGCCACGTCTCCAAACCATACATCATAGATGGCCTCATTGCCATCTTGTAAACCTTTCCTTTCACTCTTGTTGCTATCCTTCTGTCACAAAGCACCCCTGGCACTCATCTCCACCTACTCCACCCTGCCTGCACTCTCTTTTTCACCTCTCTTGTGCTCTATCCATTGCTTTGAATGGTTGATCCCAAGTATTTAAAATCGTCCACCTTCACTAAGTTTGCTCCTTGCATCTTCACCGTTCCACCTGCCACCCCCTTATTCACACACATGTACTCTGTCTTGCTTCAACTGGCTTTCATTCCTCTTCTTTCCAGTGCATACCTCCACCTCCCCAGGCTCTCTTCCACCTCCTCCCTACTCTCACTACAGATCACAAGAATGAAGCCATGCTGGTTTTCGCGTTTCCAAATGAAAAAAATATTGCTCTAAAAAGCAGGAATGTGCACTACTTTGTAGAGATTAATTATCCTCACCTTAGAGACTAGAGTAGGTCACACACAGCCTTACAGTTTATAAGCTACAATCAAATCACTTGTTTGAGGTTAGTGAGGCTGGGCGATAAAATGATAACGATATTTATTATGATAAAACTTTCTCTGTAGAGGTTTAAGGCAGGGTCGACAAATTGTCAATAAAACTCAAGCTGTTCGTACTTTGACAGACAACATGAAAAGTCAGTCATCATGAGAATAGCACCACTGAAACCAATCGTGTCTAGAAAGGAGCATCCAGTGTACAACCTCTGCCAAATTACCAATGTGAATTCATCCGCTGTGGCGACCCCTTAGGGAGAACGCAAGGGAGCAGCTGAAGGTGCATATTCAGTGTGACATTTAGTGACATCTACTGGTGTGACTGCAGATTGCAACAATCAAATATTTGTCCTCTACCTCCCTCCCTTTCCAAACGTTTCTGGGAACCTTATGGTGGCCCTCAGGGAACAAAATGGTCTTCCACGACCACATCCACGAGTCCAGGGATTTGTGTATGTTGCTATAATTAGGAATTCATAATGAAATTGAGCTGAATTAGAAATAGGATTGTGCTGATGGACGATGATGTCACGATGGTCAGTTTGATTGGGGAAAGTAATTTTAAGCTCATTTGATGCCTTCAGTCAAAATTATCACTGTGATGAGATTCATAATAAATTAAATCTGTGTCACATCTCCACATATAAAGTGACACATGTGTGGGCATGTGTGGCTCGTGCACACAACTTCATGCCCAGGCTTCAGCATACTCAGGAGTTAATGTGTGCAGCTGCACTGATAGAGAACAAGAGCAGGATAGTGTTGTCTGAATTGATTTTTTTAAAAAAAGAGGATAACATGACTGTGCACTTGCACAGGACAGGTGAGCTGTTCTACACATAAATGTGTTTCTGACCAAACTGTCAGAATCAGACTCAGTGAGGGTTGCATGAGGTCCCAACGTCTTTTATTGGGACCTCATCTCACAGCCCAGCACTGTGCAGCTCGACTGGCATTTGCCCATCTGGCGTGACCGGTTTTGCAGCATACTGTTGTAGTGTGGCACACACCTCCATGTCTTAGCTAGCCATACCCTGACTACTGTTAGAGATGTTGGGCCTTTAGGCCACCCTCATGATGTCTGTTTCTGACAGTTTGGTCAGAAACATGCACATGAGCAGCTTGCTGGAAGACCTTTTGTAGGGCTCTGGCAGTGCTCCTCCAGTTCCTCCCTGCACAAACGAGCAGATACCGGTTCTGCTGCTGGGCTGATTCCCCTTTACGGTCCTGTCCAGCTCTCCTCATGTAACAACCCATCTGTTGGTAGCTCCAACACACTCCTGAGACTGTGCTGACAATCTTGGCATCCTGGAGGAGCTGGACTACCTGTGCAACCAGAATGGGCTGCAGGAAATGTCTGATACTACAAGTAGTGACAAGGACACTAGCAAAAAGCAAAACTAGCGAAAATTCAGCCAGGGGGATACAGAGAGGGCGGTGGTCTGTGATCACATTTCCTTTTTGGGGGTTGTCTTGTTGTTGCCTTTCCAGTGCACTTGTCACTTTCATTTGCACCATAGCAGCTGAAATAGATTCAGTGGTTTCTACTTCCTAATTGGACTTAACTTTGTTATACTGTGACGCTGAAGTGTTCCCTTAATTTTGTATGAGCAGCATTGGGACTGCGGTCATTTTGATTGGCTCGTGGCTGATTTCCTTCCCCTCAGGCACGCATTATCTGCGAGGTGTGAACAACGGCATGCAGCCATGGGCCACAGCAGAAGGCAGGAAGCAGTTTGGACTAAAACCAGCCAATCCCACGGAGGAGGGCCTGGCCAGCCTGCACAGCGTGCTGCTACGGAAACAGCCCTACCTGTGGCGAGCGGCTCTGCTCTACTACACGGTGTACCACGCCACCAGCATGAGCTTCAGCCAGCTCTTCAGCCACATCGCACGCTTCGTCCAGGACCCGGACGTCCGCTGGGAGTACTGCCTGCGAGCCAAGAGGGGACAGACGGACACCTCACAGCCGGGTGTGCACGCGCACTCTCTCACACACACTCACACACACACACACACACTAGTGACTTTATGGACTTAGAAGCCACTTTATTAGGTACACCCGTAAGCTTAAATGCAGTGACCTACAACAGTTCTCAGTTGGCTTGAGGTCTGGACTTCGGCTAGGCTGTTCCAGCACATCAGCATGCTTCCCCTAAACCACTGTATGTTCAAATCATAGGTCAATGATTGTCAGCAACACTTATTTTGTTATTGTGACAGATTAAATTCAATAATCTTGGCCTATAATGATATATGATGATTTTCACTAGGTCTTCTCCTACTTCAAGTAAAAGGTTGTTACCGCTAAATTCTTATTACCCCTGTTCTAAAATTAAACCAGGGCCATTTTCCTCCTGAGCAGCACCTCTGCCAGTGCAAAGGAGGTGAAAACTTTGTCCTTAAAGCCCCTCTGTCATCTCCAGGACCACCCTCATCCCCTGGTTGACTTCAGCAGGATTGCCATCTGCTTTGCCTGTGTACATCTGAAATCTCCTCGGTTAGGCTCCTCATCTTCCTCTGAGGACTTTGAGGCTGACACAGACGAGGCCTCAGGGGTAGAAACAGACCAGCTGGACTCGCAGTCCAACTCATCTGAAGATGAAAGTGGAGCGGAGATGACTGAAGCAGTGGCAGGATGAATTTCAAAAAATAAAAATGAGTTTGGTGTCCTGCAAACACTGTGACACTCCACTTTGTCCCAGCAGCCAGAGGTTTGATCCCAGGACCTACATACTATACTGCTGCCCAAATCAGTGACCCAAAGTCCAGCTTTGCCAGCAAATTGTGGTCATGACAAACCTGCATGCGAGACGCTCAATCGCAGATGTGGACATACAGGTACATGTCAAAAAATTAGAATATCATGAAAAAGTTCAATATTTTTTGTCACTCATTTCAGAAAGTGAAACCCATATATAGATTCATTACACATAGTGAAATATTTCAAGCCTTTATTTTTTTGAAATTTTGATGATTATGGCTTACAGATGATGAAAACCCAAAATTCAGTGTCTCAGAAAATTTGAATATTGTGAAAAAGTTCAATATTGGAAAGTCATAGTGTCAGCTAATTACCTCAAAACACCTGCAAAGGTTTCCTGAGCCTTTAAATGGTCTCTCAGTCTGGGTCAGCAGGCTACACAATCATGGGGAAGACTGC
>VUQH01073121.1:0-13345 GCA_015106775.1 Etroplus canarensis | reverse complement strand
TACAAAAAGTCCCCCTCACACTCACCCACACACACAAACCCAGAACCTCATTACACTATAAACCCTGTCTCTCTCACTCACACACTACCTCACTCACGCGCACACTCACTCACACACTCACTCAGAAACACACACACACAGACACACACACACGATCTGTACTACCTCAACCGCTGCCACCGCACATCACTTCTTTTTCTTTTGGTGCTAGTGTCTTGTTCTGGTGTTGTCTTTTCATTGTGCCTTTCTTGTGTACTGTTTTTTTGCACAATTTTGTTTTTCGCACCACGTTCATCTGGGTCAGACGAAAAAGGATTTTTGTTCTGTCATT
Source organism: Etroplus canarensis (assembly GCA_015106775.1). Taxonomy (NCBI): domain Eukaryota; kingdom Metazoa; phylum Chordata; class Actinopteri; order Cichliformes; family Cichlidae; genus Etroplus; species Etroplus canarensis. The sequence continues at coordinate 13,014 of VUQH01073121.1, read as the reverse complement.
GTTTACTGTTCTTTGCATGGGTTGCAACTATTGCACTATGTTGCACACGTTGCACTTTATTTATTTATTTTTAACCTAAATTTTAAACTGTGGAGAAAAAAAAAAATCCTGTCATATGTCTATATGTTTATATGTTGCACCAGGTCCTGGAGAAACGTTTCATCTCACCATGTTCTGCATCAGCTAAATGTGGTTGAAAATGACAATAAAGCTCTTGAATCTTGAATTTTGAATCTTGATGTCGGATGAAATGCAACATAACCATTCAGACTGAGGTCGCTTTGAAAAACATCAAATACATATCTGATTTAGGACCACATATGAAAGTGGCCTGAATCCGATTTGAAAAAAATCTGATTTGTGCTGTTCAGACTGTCATAAAAAAAATCAGTTATGGGTCACATGCGGGCAAAAAAGTTAGATTTGGGCCACTGGGAGGAATCTGGAGGGCACACCTGTTATGCTTCTCCATTCAGATGCTATATACAGAGGCTGGTTCCATTCTTAATTTGTCACTGGAGTATTTAGCTTCCCACAAGTGTAATAAGCCAGATCATCTCATGTTCTGTGTATCCCTTGTTTGTGAGGCTGTTGCTGGTACTAACCTTTGTCTCTCTGCTGTCTTTCGTAGCCCAAATTACCTGTGCCTGTCTGGAACTCCCCAAAGAACCTGCCTGACCTGCTCTCACTGTGGAATCTCTGGTGGTGTGAAATCTGTTTAGAAATGTGGACTTTAACTCACTGGAACTTTGAAGAAACTGCAAACCCTAGGACTCAGCCACACCCTGCCTGTTCTCAATCTGCCTTCACAAAATCACCCTGTTGCGCAGTCTTGACCTTTATAAATATTGCAAGTTTTTCATTAAAACACCTTAAAACACCAGTGCTCCACGCAGTGCAAACTGTGACAATTAACCAAACTGAATTTCCACAAAAGGGAAGTTTTGCTGTAGCTCAAATACTAATAAAGTGAAGTCCACAGACATGCGTGTTAGGCTAATTGGTGATTCAAAACTATCAATGAATGTGCGGTAGATAAACCACTTTAAGTATATTAAATAAAACACTGTATGAATGCATGGTTAAAATGCGGCTTGTAGTCTAAAGCACCTTACATGGGCAGTAAGACTAGAAAAACTATATATATGCAGGTATCTTACAGGTAAAAGAAACTGATAGTTTTTCAAATAACCAATGCAAAGTAGTTTCTCCAACACTGGCTGTACTTCTAATTGTACTTCTAATTAGTGGCTGTCTTTATTAGTTATTAGTTATTAGTTAATGAACTATTATTATTAATAGTTCATTATTTAAACCTATTTTTCAGTGAAATGTCTTTATAAGTACCTAAAAAACTTACAGAGTATCACCTTGTTACTGCTTCAGTGCTTTACAGTATGTGATGTGGTTCCCTGTTATATGAAGCTGGCTGCAATTAACTCAGTTAAACAATAAAAACTTTGATTTTATTCAAATGACATGGCAGTACATCTTAGACCTGACAATTATCTTTAAATGGGTAAGGGCGCTGATTATGAGAGGACTGAACTGGCACATCAGTGTGCCCATTAACTTACAGTGTCCCTTACGTTTGTTGAAGTTAATGAGGTGGTCATGCTAAGGCTGTATTTTATCACATCATGATCTACTTGGATATAGCATTGAAGTTTCTCTGTGCTGTTTTGTATCACTGTTTTTTCAGTCATTATCTTGTTGTCTTGTCTTGTTGACTTATCGACTCTGGTGTGGATCTATCATAATCCTGTTTTCACAGATTAAGTGTTTCAGGATGATGTTCTTTAAATATTCTGAATTCTCACAATTAAAAGAATAAAGGGTTATATTTATGGTGTGCAGTTCATCCTCTCCTAGACAGCTGAGGCTACTTGCATTGCCTAGATATTAAGGAAGCGTTCTTTGATCACCTCAGTAGAAGAAGTTTTAATTTATTCCCACCTCATCTTTACTTGCAAGGCCATTTATCTTCTAAAAAAAAAGCCTATCAAACAGCCATGCAATCAGAGCTCTTAATTTTCCTGTACTTCTTTTGCACTTTTACCTTTGATTAATATTCGGTGATCTCACATTGATATACTGTTCAGTTGTGAACTGTGAATCAGCTTATGGCTGAAGAATGTTTTATGGCCTCCAAACAAATTTCATGTCCAACATGTTCCAACCAAATATGGCTTAAAAGAACACTGACTAGATTAATAAGCAAATAGTTGCAGTCACCATAAAGTTGTCAAAGCTAAAGTGTCAGCATTAGACTTTATAGAGCCAGTTATGCAATATTCTCTCTTTAGCTCCAGTTTGGTCTCTACTCATAAAATAAAACTGCCTTCAATGGTCTGCCTATTAGCCTTCTTTGCCTCTGCCAATAAACAGAGAGAACATAGGCAGTTCTCTTATTCTCACTGAGAAAATATTAGTCTGTTATTCCTGTGACACATTGTTCAGACATGTTGTCAGTATTATACAGTGTTAAAGTGGTTATAATAATCTGCCAACATGTTACAGTGCCAAGGGTGTTAATGGAAGATTTCTAGGATAGTCAGAGGTATCATTTCTTTCCTGTTACATGTTTTGTTTAACTTCCTGTCATTGTCCTTTACAATAAACCCACTATACACTGAATTAATTGAGCTCAGACTAATGGGGCTTTCTTATAATTGACTGCAGATTTTAATCTTGCTTAAACAACCTTTCAGGGGAATACACCTAGTCAAAGGGCCACTGAAAAGCATGGCCCTTGTGGATATCATGACTCAATCTCCCAATTACCCCTTTCTGTGTCCCCTCGCCTGCCAGGCCCAGCTCCAGACTCATCTTTTCTCAGTCTGCTAGCTATGTGGTATAGCTCGAGCTTCTGAGGTCTGCCTGCCACAAACTTACAACTCTCCAGTCAGTTCAGCTAATGCTGAATCTGCCTGAATCAATCCCCTGCCTATTCTTGCCCCCAATTTTCCCAAGACCTATCTGCTGTGAAGACCTCCAGACGAACGTGTGGCTCCTGCTGACGTCATGCCCGTCAGCTCTCCAGCACTCATATCCTCAGCACTGGTTAGTGCCCCTCTGGTTTCTTTATTGTCTGATGCTCTGTGGCAGATCATACTCTAGATTGTGGTCGATCTGGTCCAGGCTGAACATGTAAGGTCTCTGGGTTCCCTGCTCTCCAGCCTTTGGCTGTCTGACCAAAACATTTGACCACTGTGCCTCCTTTTGCGCACCCTACCTTTCCTGCCCAGGGATGTTTTTTTTTTAATTCTTCACTTGCTCCATGTTTTCAGTTAGTTCAGTCAGACTTTTTTGGCCATTTTAGTTAACAAAGGATTTAAAAACTTCCCAACTAAGTTTTTGCTCCAAAATGTATATTCAACAGGAGCAAAAGTATTTTTAAAAAGTATTAAAACCCATTTATAAAATAAGCATTTCACTACCCCCTGCATTTATTCTGCAAGGCTGTGACAGTAAATTAGTTTTTCTCTATTACAGGACCTATTAAACATTTCAGTTCTTCTCTAATAAAAGAAATTCTCTGATCATTCCTGACCATTATCTCTAGAAATTATTTCTATAAATGGGAAAAGTGCATTCAAATGTCAATGAATAGGAACAATTTGCTGCTTGAACACTTGTCCTAAAAAAAATTCCTTTTGTCAGTACAATTTTATCACTATAGATGGATACCAGATCTAGTATGAATAACTAACAATGCAATCAGCCTGCTGTTTTCAATAGTGAACGCACAGCACAATTTTTAGATTAGAACAACAATTATTAATTCATGATGTCAACAGTTAGTGGAAAGCAAAAACATGGCTTGAAAATATTCAGATACATGTTTTCTTTCCTTTGAACAGAAGTTATGTCTGTGGCTTCAGCACTTTTTGGTGAATTACTGAATGACTAAATATGCAGCAAAACAATGTTCAAATGTCATCAGTCTGGAATGAAGAGAATTGGTTGAGCAGCTCAGTGTAGTGAGTACCAAGCACAAAAAACTTTCACAATACTGAGCAAAGAGACAAATAAGATATTTAAAGCTAAGTTAAAAGGAAATAAATAAACAACCAATACCTATTGCTACTAAGTGATATCATGGGATCGTGTATAAATCACATTCCACTTTTGGCACATTCCTCTTGTTATGTATCACATGTTTCTTAGGTAAAAAAAAGAATATTGTTTTGAGTTTTAGTACACGCATTTATCTACTTTTTGCATTTGTCAGGTGGTGCTGTGATGTCTGCATTTTGTGACGTGGGTACTGCAGCATCTCCAGCACCCCTACTTCCGATGGCCCTGGTTTTACATCACTACTGAATGCCATTAATTTTGTTTTCTCCCTCCTGCAGATTATGTTTTGTCCTGTTGCTGCTCTTGATGTCTCTACAGTGTGTTCTTATTTTTTCTGTTATGTCTTACCCCTCATTTTCTGACCAGTTGCAGTTGATGGCTGCCCCTCCCTGAGATTCTGCAGAAGCTTCCTTCCTGTGGAAAAAAATGAGAGAGTGAGAAAGAGTTCTTTCTCCCCACTGTTTCTAAATGCTTGCTTTTAGGAGATCATCAGCTCCTTGGTATTTTATCTTTAATAATACAGTTTCTTAACCAATTTTTATGATTTCTTACTATTTATAGGATTCAGTGTCACTACTCCTGTAAGAATAATTTAAACACTTTCATATTTCTTTGGACTGAGAGCCATGGAAATACAAATAAATTATTTTTATAATGTGCATGAAAAAGGGAACAGAAGTATGTCTTCCACACAGTTTCACTTCATTTTGTGTGTTTTTATTCAAGAGTTCTTACATAAAAATGATAAGTTTAAAAAAATTGTTTTATTAGTCTGCATATTGTGCCTAATGAAGTCCTGTTTAGTCAAACCCTTCTTCTAACACCTTTTCCAGTTTCTTTTCACCCTCATTTGCATCCCAAATAAGTGTTGCCAAATTTCAACAAGGCTTTGGTCTTGATTGAATGTTGATTGTGAGATTATACCACCTGTCTGCCTGGATGGATAGGTAATTAGAAGGATATGTAGTTGTCAATATGATGCCACAGATGGTGGTGCTGAGCACTTTGGGGCATACTGTTAATTCTGAGGCAGTGTTAAAAACATGAAACTCAATTAAGCTGTCATTGCACAGATGACCCAGCTAAAAATATCATAGAAGACTGAAGAGAGTTAATTATAATCTAATCAGTTTCTAGCTATATTTTAGCTGGTATCTTTACTCTTCTGGTGGAAAAAAAGCCACATTTCTGGCCTCTCTGAAAAAAGCCACTCATCCAGTCCTTTTGGTCATTCAGTGTATTTTACCATAGACCATAGGTTTTTTTTTCCAAACAACAGCAAAGTCAGTTAGCAAAATAATACTGCCACAAACAGCTGCATTGTAGTAAATTACAAGGATAATTGATTCTAGACTGACAAGTAGCAATGAGAAAGTTGTTGCATTGAGTATTAAGCCAGAATTAGGTGTTTCTTATATGCTAATCAAGTGTACTTTATTAACTGATCATCATCCAGTGCAACCCCCCTCTGTGAAAGCAGAACTTCTGGCAGTTTGCTGGTCTGGAGCACTCAGATGTGTGTTAACAGAAAGGCAATCTTCCCAGAAGTGGACGTCCCAGCAAATTCGCCCTAAGGTCAGACAATGTGATGCTCAGAGAAATTGCAAAAAATGCGAGAGCTACATATCAGACTCTACAGACCTCAGTTAGCATGTGAAATGTCAAAGTTCATGAAAGTACAAAAGTACAAGACTGAAAATGCATGGTGTTTTGAAGGGTTGCCAGGAGAAAGCCTCTTCACTCTAAATGACTATGGCAGCACAGCTTAGTTTTGCGAAGATTCATCTGAACAAACCACAAGACTTCTGCAACAGTGTCCTTAGGACAGATGAGAGCAAAGTGGAGATGTACAGTGCAATGTTTGACAAGAAACAAACACAGCATAAAACAACTCAGAACAAACATCTCATACCAACTGTCAAGCATGGTGGTGATGGTGGGGAATGATGATTTGGGCTTGTTTTGCAGTCACTGGACCTCGGTCCCTTGCAATCATTCAGCTTACCATGAAATCCTCTGTATACCAAAGCATTCTATACTCAAATGTGAGGCCATCCATCCAGCAGCTAGAGCTTGGCTGAAATTGGGTCATGCAAGAGAACAATGAGCCCAAGCACAATGGCAAATCTGCAACAGAATCAGAATCAAAATACTTTATTAATCCCAGGATATATAAGTATATGCAAAATTAAATATCAAAGATAGAAAATACAGATAAAGAAGATAAAAATATATAAAGACCCCATATGCAAGCAATTTCAGTGTATAGCGTAGGTGGTCCAAAGTTAAACAATACTATTTACAATATATACTCAGTCTGGCAATAGGAAATAGTCCAGGTATCAAGGGGAGGAGCCGTAAAGTTTAATAGCCACAGGTGATGCATTGAGGTGGGATGAGTCTAATTGCTGAGACATGCTCTTCTTCTAATCCTGCACATCATGAATCATAAATCAGATTTGCATTGTTAAATGGCTGAAGAGGGTTGGACATACACAAAAGAAATGCCTATAAACTTCAGTTAACTAAAGCAACGTTATAAACAGCAGTGGGTCACAATGATGTGAGACTGAAAATCATACAGAAAATCATTACTTTAAGTTATTGCTGCTAAAGTTCGTTCTGTTCTGCAAACTACTGAATCATGAGGTGTGTTTAGTTTGTCATTACTATACATATAATTATTTTATCTGAAAACCACTTTTTGCTTTTTGCATGTGTGCTAATGTCATGTAAACTCCTAAATAAAATATGAGTACACAATATTCCTCAAAAGTTGTTATAGTATAATTATCTGAGTTGAGCCAACATGGATCTAGCCACTGTCACCATATTACTGTTTGTCCACTGTTTTGTAGAAAAAAAACAGCATCATCAATGTGTTGCTGATTGCAATTAGTCATTGTCTGAGAGAAACTATAAAACATCAGCAGAATCCCTTCACATTAAATGCCCCAAAGGTGAATCTGTGATGAATGGAATGGACTAAAAGTTACTTTGGGTTTTGTATTCATTAAAAAGCACTGTCAAGAGCAAACACTAACACTTTTAGTCTGCAGAAATGTGCCCAATAATTGACCATGGTGATAGTGTTTCCTGCTCTCATCATTTCATGGGTTTTAAAGGAGATATTACACCTTTGAATCATTCGGGAATACTGTGTAAACACTCATCACATGCCAATCATTAATCAGGATGCCATGATATTGCATTTTGGACACTGTGTACCACTTAAGTATAATTTTTCAGGAGGAAGAGTTTTGCTCAACAGCACCTCACTGATGAACTAGAAATCTGGCAAAAGTCAACATTCTTTTTATTTTCACTCCCAGTTTGGTGAAGAATGTATCATGGCATGTATTTCAGATGTTGAGGGACTTCTACTGAAGTCTTTCAGACCATGCTGCTTCTTGATAAATGTTGTCTCTCAGTTTCTTAGAATGTGATGCCAAGGCTTGCTGACCAAGCTTCAGTCTATGATGTGTTTTGGGGTTAGATTGTGTGTCTGAGTGCAGCAGAAAACCAAAAATGGTATAGGCTGTCTCACCCTTACATAGCAGATCTAACTAAAGAATGAACCAGATGTCAATCATTCACAGTATGTACACGCTCACGGTTTTGAGAATAGGTCTAATCAGACAAAACAATTGTGTGGGAGGACCATATGTGAGAGAAGGCTTTAATTCTGTTCTAAGGTACATCTACTTTGATTAAGTGCACCTTAGCATACCCTTGCAGTACATCAGAGCCAAATTTGGGATTGCAGCTATAAAAATTTTCATTTTTAAAATGTATAATTGTTTTATTATGCAGAAAGTACAACCAGAGCCAAGCGATTATAAGACAGATATCACAAGATTATGTTAAGTAATCTTCTTCTTCTTTCTGCTGCTCCCATTAGGAGTCACCACAGTGGTTTATGAACCCGCCTATTTGATTTGGCAAAGATTTTATGCCCTTCCTAATGCAACTCTCCCCATTCACCCAGGCTTGGGACCAGCACTAGGAGTACACATGCTTGTGGGCCCCTGTGGCTGGATTATTATGTGTAACTAATCTAATCTATCATATTAATACTATTTCTGGTTGAAACTAGAGAATGCAAAAGTACATTTTCAAACTAATGAAAATTACACAACTGTCAAAATTATATTCACTTTTTAATATAAATAGAAGTTATAGATCAGTATTCCTCAGTAACTATTTATTTACTATTACCTTAGTTTTTGCACTAAGGTATTTTACTTCTGGTCTCACTGTAATTTGTGTAAATTATTATTTTAATTTATGCTGGTTATTAAGATGTGCAATATTAATCTATGCTTTTTCAGAATTGTAGTTTATGATGTAATTATTTCATTAGCAACTATACAATTTTATCATTTCATATTTAAGAATTAAGTAACTTATTACAACCCCTTGAAAGGGTAATTTTGATTCCTACCTGCCACTGTTCATAGGTGGGACAATTAGAGGGTAAATGCTTTGTGTAACAAAGAGTGCAGGGAGGGTGGAGGGGTATCAGGGGTGCTTTGTGACAGAAGGATAGTAAGAGTGAAAGGGAAGGTTTACAAGACAGCAGTGAGGCCTGCTATGATGGATGGCTGGACAGGATTAGAAATGAGTGCATCAGAGGAACAGCTCAGGTTGAGAAATTTGGAAACAAAGTCAGAGAGGCAAGGCTGAAATGGTTTGGACATGTTCAGAGTAGAGATAGTGAATATATTGGACAAAGGATGTTGAAGATGGAGCTGCCAGGCGGGAGGAGAAGAGGAAGACCACAGAGAAGATTTACAGTATAGATGTAGTGAAGGAGAGCATGCAGAGGGTTGATGTGAGGGAAGAGAATGCAAGGGATAGGGTGAGATGGAGGCAGACGATCCTCCGTGGCGACCCCTAATGGGAGCAGTCGAAAGAAGAAGAAGATGTTTTGTGTAACATGTGGATTGTCCTGCACCATGTCCTGCCACCTTGGTGTTTATTATAGAAGATACTTGCTGCATGCTATTTACCCAAACTATATTGGTCATATGAATGTGCCAAAACACTGTTTCTCAGGGACACTCCAGATCGATGGTATCGTTCGTATTCTGTGTGGCTTTGTGTTACATCAGGTTCCCTGAAAGTATCATTTTCACAGGAGAGAGCAGTACTTTAAATGAAATGGTTTTCGTCCTGCTGAGCTCAGTTCACCCCCTCTATAACAAGTGATTTTTCATTCATTACACATTCTGAATTGATTTCTTCCTGTACTGACTTTCCTTTATAACATTCAACAGGTAATGTCAGTTGCATCTCTGGACAGACTTCTACACTGAGTAAACTGAACAATGGCAAACAGTTAAATAATATTTCTTTATAAAAGGTAGAATAAGATTATTTCCTTTATTTCTGTATGCTGGGCAATTCCAGGTTTTTGAGTTAAAGGCTTTTTTATTTTCATTTTTGTAAATGTTTGCAAACTTTGGCATCACAAAGTTAAACTAACAAACACAAAGACAAAATTCTTTGAGCCCATAACTTCCAAGCACGTAGCATATTTATGACTCAGGGTGTTTTGCTTTTTTCAATTTCCAGCAAAAACATCTGCAACAAAGTGTTGAAACAGGACTAGGTTGTTATGTAATATCTAATAACCCCCCTTTAATTAATTGGGACCAGGAGCAAACTATAAGTGAAAAATGTTTGATTCAGACTGCTTCATCACCACCCTCCCCAGCATAGAAAACACTGTCCAAGGTCAAAAATATGTTTAATAAAAGGCTTTAATTAGATACTAGATGTTTCAAATCATAAATGAAAACCTAATAGCAAAGCTTGTCTTAATAATTTACAGTTTATACTTTTAAAACTTCAAAAAGCAAAACATTGTTTGTTTAAAATTGCCTAATGGGACCTTTTTGCCTTCATGCATATAGCCACAGTCTTATTTCGCATAAATGCTAGGGGCGGGATATTAATCTGAAAGCTTCAGCTCTTTTGGTTAAAACAAAGCTAACTCAAAAACTGAGAGACAAAAGCATCTCCGAAGTATTTTGGAGATGAATTAAAGCAGTAATAAGGAAACAAAACCATAGAATAGCCAGCTATTTAATTATACTGTCACTCAAGCTAAAATAAATTAATTAAAAACAAGAAGCAGAAATTAATGCCAAACACAAAAACACAACAAACAGCAAGACTGGGAAAACATTTTGCTCCCAAAGCCATCGCAATTGGTCGTATTTCCCAAATGCTCAGAATGCTTATTGGCATGAAATTTTTAATTTTTCACAAGACAAATTAATCTTCTGATGTGTTGCCCTTTGGTTAAATAAAAGTTTTAAGTGTTCTGAATATTATTTTATTCTTTTTTTTAATTTATGTTTTACGTATCACTGACATTATGGTTTATTAACTTTTTAACACACTTGGTTAGTGCTATAAATGAATGAGAATAAATAAAATTTAAAAACTTGAAATGTCACAAACTCTGACAGTAAGTAGTGCTATTAGAAATAAAATGAAAACCCACTATAACATTGTTGAACTGAGGAAAAAGTTTAGTTGAATTTAGGAAAATAAAAATACTTCATCAAAGAAGTGAGATACAAATCATAACTTGCTATCATCAATATCATCTGTCCTTTGGACTCAGCTATGACACATAACTATCTATTATCTATTTTATTTATTTTTTCCTTCAAAGTTTTATTTTTAAATTTTAAACTGCTTAAAAAAAAAATCTTCCTGTCATATGTCTGTATGTTTATATGTTGCACCAGGTCCTGGAAAAACGCTGTCTCATTTCACTGTGTTCTGCGTCAGCTGTATGTGGTTGAAATGACAAATAAATAGCTCTTGAATCTTGAATCTTGAATAACTCACATTTGAGAAAAATGACAGCAATTATCATTCAGATGCAAAGGGAGTGCGTTGTGAGAGTTAGCCTTACAGATCACTGTGCAAATACTGTATTTAAAAAAGCAAGGTGCAACATATTTGCAAAAAAATGTTTGGCACTTTGCACATAGAAAGACATTAATTCTGTCCAGTGTCATTTGCTAAAACATGAATAAGAGCTGAGGCCATTTATCAAGGCAATATATTCCTTTTGAAGCCGCTCCATTTCCCTTAAACATCAGTTTTATTTTACAGACTACTTAAACTTACTGCAGCTTCTGGACAAAAAAAAGAACTTTTTCTTCTCTAAGGTATTGCCAAGATCAGTTTTTGCAATTTACTGCATCAGCTGAAACACAGCACTTTTATGATGGTCTGGTGGACCATCATAAAAGGCATTGCATGCACTCCAACCCTCTTTTCTGTTTTCCAACTACCAAAGCATCTTCCTCCTACTCTTCTCTTTCCCTTTCTTTTTTTTACTGACTGTCCTCTTGAAGGCCCCCCCATTAGTTTTAGTTACTGTCTCTCTAACAGATGGCAAATCAATACAAAATCACCACTAGCATCACAGGATCCTCTTAGTCTTTGTACTGATCATTTCCCTCTTCATATGGGCATGTGTATTAATTAGAGTAAGGTTTGGTTACAGCGTCTATTGCATAATGAAGAATGGTGCAGAGATGTAATGATTTATAATGGAAAAACACTGGCTGGTTTGTGCTTTCAATGAGCAAAAAAGTATTTGTACTTATTTCCAGTCAAGTATGTGATTGGTGTGTTTATTTAGTTAGGCATTCATTTAATCTTTTTCCCTGTGAAAACTAGCTCCTTGCTGGAGTCAATTAACTACAAAATCCTTCTAAAATCCCAGAAGCCAAAAGGGATTAAGTCCTTGATTTTTGTTTCACTTTGAGTTAGACTCAACATACATGATGTTAGCTACACATCTGGATTACATCCACAAAAGATGTATGACATTTTAAAAATAACTTACTGTTATTCTGTTTTGGGGTCTGCGAGTTATCCTGAGAAACTTTCTTTTTTTAAGTTTTCTTTTGTACTTATTACAATGTCTGGGTGGTATGACATGCAAAACTAAAAGGTTTGGGAATTACAAGTCTCTAATCCTTTTGACTGAAGTGAGTTTTTCTTTAGGAGGACAACAAATAATGTCATAAGAGAGATAAGGCAAAAATTTTAATGGGCTGTAAATCTGATGTGAAATGTGGCAAAGATTGTCTAGTACAAATCCTAAAGTTAGGATATTTTCCAAAATGCAATAAAAACAAAAATGTGCAATATTTTAATTCACGTGAACCTTTCTTTCAAAAGATTTTCAATAATTTTACTGACCAACTTCACTGTACTTTGTAAATATTTAAAAATTTAGAATTTCATGGCTACAGCACACTCAACTAAATTTGGCTAAATTTAGGACATAGGCATTTTTACCAGTGTGTTACATCTCGTCTCGTCTTCTATCGTTTTTCTGGGGGTCCGGGTCGCGGAGGCAGCAGTTCGAGCAGAGAAGCCCAGACTTTCCTCTCCCCAGCCACCTCCTCCAGCTCTTCAGGGGGAATACCAAGGCGTTCCCAGGCCAGCTGAGAGACATAGTCTCTCCAGCATGTACTGGGTCTTCCCTGGGGTCTCTTCCCAGAGGGACATGCCCGAAACACCTCCAGTGAGAGGCGTCCAGGGGGCATCCTGATCAGATGCCCGAACCACCTCAACTGGCTCCTTTTGATATTTCGATGTGGAGGAGCAGTGGCTCTACTCTGAGCCCCTCCTGGATGACTGAGTTCCTCACCCTATCTCTGAGGGTGAGCCCAGCAACCCTGCGGAGAAAGCTCATTTCAACCGCTTGTATTCACAATCTCATTCTTTCGGTCATTACCCAAAGTTCATGATCATAGGTGAGGGTAGGATAGACCGGTAAATCGAAAGCTTTGCCTTATAGCTCAGCTCCCTTTTCACCACACTGCCCCAATCCATCTGTCAATCTCCCGCTCCATCCTCCCCTCACTCGTGAATAGGACCCCAAGATACTTG
>VUQH01073099.1:0-21570 GCA_015106775.1 Etroplus canarensis | reverse complement strand
GAGACATGGCCAAGGTAAGACAGGCTGAAACCCGACCACCACTGAACAAGACACACAAGTTGAAACACCAAGACTGGGCCAAGAAATATGTGAAGACAGATTTTTCAAAGGTTTTATGGACTGATGAGATGAGAGGGACTCTTGATGGACCAGATGGATGGACCCGTGGCTGGATCAGCAATGGACATAGAGCTCCACTCCAAGCCAGCAAGGTGGAGGTGGGGTACTGGTATGGGCTGGAATTATTAAAGATGAGCTTGTTGGACCATTTCAGGTAGAAGATGGACTCAAATTCAACTCCCAAACCTACTGCCAGTTTCTAGAAGACACACACCACATGCAGTGGTACAGGAAAAAGTCTGCATCTTTCAAGAAGACCATGATGTTTAAGCAGGACAATGCTCCCCTTCCTCACCTGACCTAAACCCTGTTGAGAACTTGTGGGCCCTTCTTAAACGTGAGAAGTACAGTGAAGGAAAACCGTACACCTCTCTGAACCGTGTCTGGGAGGCTGTGGTTGCTGCTGCACAAAGTTGGTCAACAGATCAACAAACTGACAGACTCCATGGATGGAAGACTTTTGAGTGTTATTGAAAAGAATTTATTACTAAATAAATTACTAATTTATTTTCTGAAATGTCAGAAATGTTTAATTGTAAAGTTTGACTTGTTTGTTTATTATTCTCACTTTAACAGATGAAAATAAACAAGTGAGATGGAAACATGCTTTTTCGTTGAGTTGCCTAATAATTGTGCACACAGATATTCTCGTACAAAAGCCAAAACCTCACTTTCACTCCCTTAAATATTCAAATTTGAGGTTTATTGACATGTTGGATTGACCAGGAGCTCTGTTGTTGTTAAATAATAAAACTAATCATCAAAAATGCAAATCGCCTAATATTTGTGCACACAGTTTATAAGTTCTAAGCAGTAAATGATCCTGCTTTATATAGTGAAATAGACCAGAGAGAGTGTGAACCTACCATTCAAACAAATCTAGTGGATAAAACTGATAGCAACAAGGAGCAAGCCAGACAGCACAGGCCAAAACGGCACTAATCAGCTGAACTGAAGGGTATCCGCTCTGACAGTAACCACTAACAGGGGTTTCTGTGAACCTCCCGCAGTTTTAATTCTTTCTGAGATTTTTCTAATCACTTAGTTCTCTTTCTCTGGCACAGATTTCTTTCTTTTTACAAAACTGTTTTTGTGAACCATAAAGCAAAAAAAGAAGGTGTAAGATGGGTAAACAAAATTTTCTACCTGAATTACGATTAGTTAGTTTATCGAAAGAATAAAATGCATCACAACAAAGCATTGACCTATGTCCAAAGCTGCTTCAAGTTCTTCTGCGTGAACCTGATTCCTGCACAGCACTGACTGATGGTGATCTCTGAGGAGTCACGTTTTCAGCAGATGGCTGTGGGCAATGAAAATGTCCTAAATAAACAATTGCTAAAATGTCTTCAAACGGTACGGATAGGGTCAGGATTTGTTTTTCTTCATCTGTTATGGCACTTAAAGAATTTTCAGCACATAGTGTCGCTACTTTTGGTGACTGCATTGTTAGGGTCATTGTAGTTTCTTCTCCCTATGTATGTGTGGGTTCCTATGGGTACTCCGGCTTCAAGACACACTTGTTTGGCTACAGGCGATTATAAGTTGACCGGAGATGTGTAAAGTACTGAAAGTACACGGAATTAAGGGCTGTATATGCGTCTGACACATTTCATGTCCGTTTCAGTTTCTGATCCATGTTCCATTTCAGGAGAGCACTGAATCACTGAACCCAGTTCACATAGAGATGATGGATTTATGGCTGGGGTTCCTTGAAGATGATGAAGAACGCAGTTTTGTTAGTCCAGCTGTTTGTTAATCTGCAGATGTGGAAAGATAAAAGTTTAATATCTGTTACTCTTGGCGGTTTAAGCCATCCCTGGATATGTGTACGTAGCAAACAGTGCTGTGATGAAGGTGTTAATTTTAACCTTAAAGCTACATCGAAGATTTGAAACATTAAAACAATGTTGAATTAAATGTGAGAACAAAGGTTAACTTCTTTCTACCCTGTTTTTTAATTTTTTACAGTCTAATGAAGTGAACCAAGGTGACGCTCTAGAGCACAACTTCAGTGCCATGCACTCAGCCTTGATGCTTCCCATTACACATCTCTTACCTGGCACGCAGCTGCCACAGGTCTGTTTATTTTGCTTGGATTTTACCTTCATCCTTGCCATATTATATCTACTGTTTTGGCTTTTGAGACAATAAAGCAGCCTCACACTGCCGAAGACATGCTTTTAGTTTGATCAGCACGAATGACCTCCTTTATTTTGTTCAGGCGGCCCAGAAATCGATGCTCTCTTCATGGTCTAAGCTGTACAAAGTGTTCGCCCGCTGCTCTGCACTAGTGGTCACAGCCGAGGAGAACATCTGCTGCGAGGAGCTGTGTGCAAAGATGGCAGCTACACTAAACAGAGAAGCCCTAATGGTACACAGTGATGTATAAGTTCTATTATGACTGTTCCATACAGTGAGAACCGCTGTAGTTTGACAGCAACCGTGTTTGATCCTTCAGGTTTCCTCGACATTAAATGCTGTTTCTAGTGTCCTCCATGTCATGGTGGAGTGTGTAGACTTCTCTCCGTACACTCCTCAGTTTCAGCAGAAGCTCAAGTGTAAGAGAACTTAAACTAACCTTAGTTCAGTTCTTACAGATATGAGGATTCAGTTCGTTTTTAAAACCGCTGTTTCTTCCAGCTCCTCACACTCCTGTGAACTGGATGCGAAAGCGGAATAGAGCCCTGGGGAACCTGTCCACGTTTCAGTCCCTGCTGGTACAATGTCTAGAGGTTTATCTGGAGGCCCCCGAGGCTTCCTCTGAGGCAGCAGGCTTGGCCCTGGTCTCCATCCTGTCTGCTCTCTTCGCCAACCTCGTCTTGGCCAACGCTGTCCAGGAGGTTGTGACGTCACTGGTTCAACCTCTCGCTCTTTTCTACAAACACGCAGCCAGTGAGCCGCCCAAGTTCTCCTCGCAGCTTCTGGGAAAGGTGGTCTCTTCATCAAACACACATACAGTTTTTAAATATTTGTTTTTGAATGTTTAAAGTAACAGCTTTTTCCCCCTCCCTTCCTGCAGCTGGAGAAGCTTCTCAGTGAGGTTTTCAGCTGCTTGCAGATGCGCTCCACTCTGGCCTACGATGATGAACTCTTGGCTCTGCTCTCCCCTCTGCTTTGCGTGGTGTTTCCTCACAAGAACAAGCACCTCCGCAACTCAGTCACTCAGTTCTGGAACTCCACCTTTGCCAATGCAGTCAGTCTTACTTACCCAGATGAGATTAGGTAAATAACCTGGGTTATTTTTAATGCTGAATCGACAGTTTTTATCCCAGTGAAGAGTCCCTTGGAGTGCGTGCCTAATGCTACTGTTTTTCTCACAGCCCAATACTGACCCAAGTGAAACAAAAGACCCCGATCATTCTTCCCGGCTTTGAGGTCGTCAGTGTTCCCGATGAGCTCAGTGGACAGTATTCAGTGAGTTGTCCGTGGTAGCTTTCTTTTATGTGACTCTTGTGATTTTAACTTCATCCAGCAATTTATCTCTGTCCATGTGTTCAGAGTGAGAGTTCTCAACTGGAGACAAAGCTGAGTGGGGTGCCTGTTTCATCTGTGGGGAAGAAGGACTCACTGTTGGGAAAGGCTGATGAGCTGAAAGACATGAGCTCCATGAAGAGCCCCAAACCAGTTTCTGTAAGTATAGACTCAAACTTGATTGTTTTGTCAAAGATATAATGAATTATTTTCTGTCTCTACACTATCTGAACAAAAGTATTGGGCCACACCTCTTAGTCAGTCACATTGCCGCAAGTGTATCAAATCGAGCACCTAGCCATGCTGTCTGCCTTTACCAGTATTTGTGAAGGAATGTTTGCAAATGACCCTTTTCTGTTCCAGCATGCTTGTGCCAGAGTGCACAAAGCAAGCTCCATAAAGGCATGGTTGGATGAGCCTGGCATGAAATAACTTGACTGACCCTCCCAGACCCTGACCTTAACCCCATCCAACACTTTTGGGATGATCTAAAAGAGAAATTGTGCGCCAGGCCCTCTCATCCAAATCCAGTATCTGACCTAAGTGCACTTCTGGCTGGATGGGCAAAATTTCCCACAGACACACTGCAAAATCTTGTAGAAAGCCTTCCCAAAACAGTGGAAGCTGTTATAGCTGTAAAAGATTAACCTGGATTTAGAATGTTATGTCTTAAAAGTTCCAGTAGGTGTTAAAGTGTTGATTCCCCAATACTTTAGTTCACATAGTGTAAGTGAAGATAAGTGGACACATATATTAGCCAGGCAGCTTATCCATATCCCTGTATTTAGATTCCTTTTGGTTAAAAGATAATCAGGCTTTTATGACCCACATTTTTAATTATTAATCCCTGATTGTCTCGTCATTGTGCAACTGCTTTCTGCTTTTTTCCTCCCAGACAAAACTGGACTTTGGTTCTCCTAAGCCTCCCCGCAGAGAGATTTTGGAGGAAGAGGCTTCCATCGACTTTGTGTTCATTCCTCCGGAGACAAAGGAGAGAGTTCTTACAGAGCACCAAAAAGAAGTGAAAAGGACCAAACGGTCAGATTCCCCTCTTTGGTCTGTTTATCATTTGAGCTTTTAGATTTCACGCTGTCATTCATGTGCAACAAACACATTCTTTGACACAGGGTTGACATCCCTGCCATGTACAACAACCTTGATGCGTCTCTGGATACCACAGTTTTTACCCAGTACACACAGAGCCAAGAAGATTCATCGTAAGTTCCAAGCGTCACGATAAATCCCTGCTCTCTGATAGAAAGCAACACTCTTGTAATAAAATAAAATTTCCCCACAGGGACAAACTGCATACGGAACAAGCTGACATTGTTAGCAAAGAGGCTCCTGGCAAGGTAATGAAACACACCACCCCATCAAGGCTTTAAAAAGCACTTCCAGGAAACACGCCACGGGGGGCTTGCTTTGTAACGTTTTCTGTGCAGTATTTATGAATAAAGCTTTTCACTAGTAAATGAATTACTGATGACATCTCTAGGTTTAAAATTACACAAGTCTGGGGGTTTTATTAAAAGGCAGTAGGAGGTTTATGTCGTCTCTCACAATTAGACACTTATTAGCATGAGACGCTGACCCACTCACACAATAACTTTATTATAGTCTGGACTTTCTGCCTGTCTTATGTCAGACCGGAAAGTGGACCTGGTTCCAAAACCAAACGCAGGATAACTCATAGTACGAAGTATAGTGATAGTATCACAGTGCAGATCTACAATATAGAACAACAATATAGAAAATGACTGAGTTGTAATAACCTATCTTCATTTAATTTCGCTTCACTGCCTTTTGGTTCTGTCTGGCTGTAGCAGCTGGCTAAATCCAGCTCAGTTATCCTTCTAACCAAACCACTTCAGCAATTCCTGGGGTCTTTGAGCTGTTCCCAGGACAACCTTTTCCAGAGCCTCCTAACAGCTGGAGACGCCCACATTGCGTCACCATTGGAGGGGGAAGGGCTGTTGTCTTACAACACTTTGTAACCTAGTGCAGTGTCTCAAATCAGTCCTTCTAGTACATTAAAAACAGTCATCATGCTTTTATATCATTCATGTAATCTTTGAATACATTGGAAGTGATGCAAAGTATATGCACATCATGTTCATGCAGTGGGCTAGTTTTCCCTTTAGAGTGTGTGTGTGTGTGTGTGTGTGTGTGTGTGTTTGTGTTTTTCCTTGTACATGAGGAAATGCACAGTCCTACCAACAGTAACACACACTCTACCTATCAGCTGAGGGTAGCAACACGCTATTAAAGGCTTGAAAGTAAGCCTTAGAAGGCAGCAATGCTGGATGCTAATGACTTATTGAGGAAATGCACGTGTTTGTTAGACATCAAAGACATAAATTATTTTTTAATTAGTTAAGAAATAAAAGCAGTAAAACAGACTGTGTTGCACAGTCACATTTATTGCATGGTAATCATAGTGTATTGCATCAATATTATATTTAACAAATATTTAAACTGCCAGTCCCAGTGTAGATAAATTGTCTAATAATACTATCATTACTCAACCTAAATTGACTATGTTAAGGTTTTGTTTTTTTTTAACAGTTATCATAACCTTGGATGAAGCTGTTTGTGACGTGTCAGAGAATTTTACAGCTGCCTTTAAAGAGTGAAAACAATTACCAAAAGCTAGTTCAGTGTGATCTGTTAGTGACCAAAATATGGACAAATAAGACACTGAAATAAATACATGTGTGCATTTATTAACTAGAAATTATTAAGACAATTTATGGTAAATAGACTGGTACTTATATAGTGCTTTTTTACTTGAACTGAGCACTCTAAGTGCTTTTTTACTACAGGCCTCATTCACCTATTCACACAGCACTTTATGCTTTGCCTTTAAGCACATTTTAAATATCATGCATACGTTTACACGCCGACTGATGCATCGGGAGCAATTAGGGGTTCAGTGCCTTGCCCAAGGACACTTCAGCATGTAGACTGGGGAAGCCATGGATCGAACCACTAGTCTTCATGTTAGAAGATGATCTGCTCTGTCTTCTGAGCCTCAGGAAAAAGAAACAACCTGGCCACCACTTGCTGGTAATTAAAGGTCATAAAACTGGGCTTTTGTTAAATCCAATTTTGCCCATAGGGAGACATTAGAGTTGCAGCAGGTTATCAGTAAATGGAAGTTACTTTAGTTAGAGGAGCTTACAGCTTTACAGAGGACACAATTATGAACGTGATGTCGAAGTGCTTTGTTGTAGGCTGGAGCGGCTCAAAGCAAAAGATTGCCGGAATAGATTCTTTTCGTCTAGTCAACATGTAACTGAAAAATTGAACTTCTGATGACGGGCCTTTAATTGGCCAGGAAGGGACCTAACCTTGCACGGACGACCGGCTGAAGATGGGTTCTGTTAATGCTTAACTTTTTTCCTAAAAAATTTTAGGAACCTAGAGAAATTAAGTTATCAATATGCGATCCACACATCTGGATGTAAAAACTATTTAAAAAAAGACCATATGTGAACTTCTAATTTAACCACAAAAACATGAAACTGAGTGTTTTACAAAGATAAAGGCCTTTGTGATTCTAGGGAGAGTTTTGCTTTAATGCTTTGGATCAAGATGGTTAGACATCTCTTGTTGCCTAAATAACATAAGCTAGGAAAAGTTGAGTCTAAAGAAGAATTATTTCTTTAAAACATAGGCACCATTCAGCTCAACACTGAAACAAAGAACTGCAGTGTCCACATGAATGTCAAGGCTTTCAGAACGGAACATTGCATTCTAATGAGATAAACAAAGCTATTCATGTCAAATGTAAGCAGTTCTATTCTTCTGGTGCCCTTCTGCAGAAAGCTTTTCATAACTTGTGTTTTGTTTTTCTTTCTTTTAGCTTCCTCAGAAAGATGTAGAAACTGAGGAATATGCAGAAGTTCTAACAAAAGAGACTCAAGACTATGCCAGCCCAAAAGATGATGAGAAACTGACAGAAAACCACAAGCAGGAGATTATTCCCCCACCTGCTGATGTTACGATGGAGGATCATGCCAAGAGTGACGATAGAGCTGAAGACATAGACAGGGAGCCTCAAGAAGTCGCAAGTCCCAACATCTCTGCTTCTTCTGATTTGGTTTCTGGGACTCCTCAGAAACCCAACAGTCGCCGTCAATCTTTTATTACTCTGGAGAAGTATGTTGAGGGAAAGCTTGCAAGCCCCAGCAGTGTGTCCTCTTTTACAGGTCCTCTTATAAAGAACACCAGTGGTCAAGAACACTCTAAACCCAATATGATATCCTCCCCTCGGGTTTCACCAGCAGTCACTAGTCCAAACTCTCAGGATTCCCCATCTACTGAGACAGGAAAACCTAACTCTCAGCACTTACTTACCAGTACCCCAGAATCCCCTCGAAGGCCAAAAGACTCTAGGATAAAAAGTGATCCTGTAAAGCTAACCGAGAGACTGCCTAATAACTTGATAGAGGATGAAGATATCATCCCAGATACACAGACTGAAATGGAGGGTACAAAAAATACTTCCACTTCACAAGGGAACAAATCCTCAAGCCAGGATGAGGATTCTGAAACGGCGCTGGAGGATTCTCAGTCATCTCCATCTCAGACGTCTCCTAGTGAGCCCAGGCGGTCTGGACGTCAGAGAGTCAGGCCTCAGCTCCCTGGAGAGGACCCCGAGGAACGTGAAGCAAAATACAAAGCGTTCAAAAGGAGACGTTCTGGAGAAGATCTTAACAGTGATTCTCCAAAGTCTGACGCATTACAAAGTAGACCAAACACGAGAAGTAAGCAGGCTATTGAGGAGAACAGTGGTAGAGTCAGACTGCGAGCAAGGGTTCAGAGGGACTCAAGTGAGCAAAGCCCAACCAATTCTCGGGGTAGACCACGCAAGAAGATCAAGCTGTACTCTAATTCGCAGAATTCCCAGGAGTTCCTTATTAAACCTGGACGTAAAAGGAGACACACCAGTGAGCACGAGTCCAGCCAAACGGACATAATGTCAGACTCACAATCTGATTATGAAAGCCAGTCGCAGGGTAGGCGTGGTCGGCCGAGGAAAGTGTCCATACAGGTCAGTGAGGAAGAGGGATTGAACAAAAAGTTTTCGTCTGACAAGCAGGAGTCTTGTCTAGCAGTCACACGTGAGCATGTAGAACAGGTCAACAAAGATGAGCCAGGTACAGGCTCCCAAGCAGTCACTCTTTCTCCCCAAACTGACAGCAAGTCCCAAGAGCTGGCCCTCGCAGAAAAGACTGAAAAAGATGGTGAAAAGCTGAAGACAGATTCTGAAGTGGTCATGTCCTCGCCTCAAGGTAAAGGCGAGTCCCAAGACTCTGAGCCTGTAGGAAAGGCCAAAGAGGAAAATAATGATTCTCAAGCAATCACCTCTTCTCCAACTAATGATGAATCCCAGGGTGGAACAAACACAACTAACAAGCTAGATGAAGAATTGCTCAAAGAGGAGCATCAGATAGTAGAAACTATGGAGGACAGCCTCAGTCAAGAGGACTCTCAAGTGATCACACCTTCATCTGCTGAAGGCCACTCTAAACGTAGATCAAGAAGAACCAAGGCATTGGCAGAATCTGAAGACAAAGCTGGCAGTACCAAGTCATTAAGAAGGCAGAGGAGGTCAAATTCTCAGGCGGCGGTTTCTCCTGTCAGTCAGACAGAAGCTCGACGTGCAGGTAGGAGCAGAAGGAGCAAAGTACTAGAGGAGCAATCCAAATCAAGTCCTAATTCAACACCAGAGAGTTCCCAGTCATTAGGACTTTCTGGATCTGAGTCCTCCAAAAAAAAGGGGAGATTTTCCAGACGAAAGTCCTCTGTAGTATTGGTGGAGTCCTCTGAATCTGAATCCTCTGAGGTAAGAGAACCTCCCCTCTTGTCCAAAAAGAGAGGGAGGAAGCCTCGAGCCTCTCTTCAGAGTCCTCTTACCCTTGAGTCTAAGGACATAAATAATGATATGGAAAAGGTTGATGTGGTTGCTTCTCAAAATTCAGATACTCAGAGCATAACAGCAACAGATCCAGTCGATTTAGGGAAATTGTCAAAAACCCAAGATTTGCCTGGTTCTGAGTCGATCCAGGATACGAGCACCACTGAAGTTCAGAGTAAGGGAGAATTGCCAGTGGAGGTAGATGCTGTTGTAGCTTTAATAACCGAGACTGATGACTCAAAGCAAAGCAGTGTGCCACCTAGCAAGACTGAGCAAGGAGGTGGAGAGATTAAAGCATACAGCGATGATCCCTCCACACAGAACAGCACAGGGGACTTGGAAATGCTTAAATCTGCCAGGATCCATAGTGCACAGACTGAGGACAAGTTGCCCTGTGACCCATGTTTATCTGCAGTGGAAACACTTGCTCCTCAGAATGAAACAACAGAGAAACAGCTGGTCTCTCAGTCTTCAGAGGACAAAGCTGATGAACTGTCTGAAACTGGGGACGTGGTAACAAAAAACCAGGGGTTGGATTCAGAATCAGACCGCCAAGGACACGCAGCTGGTCCACAGGAGGACACCGCTCAGAGTCACTCACAAACTCAGCCGGAGTGTCAAACAGTCGCTGGGGAGCTTTCAAATCAGGAGGAACGCCCTGCTTCAAACCAGCATGCAGAGGCCAGCGCTGAGGGTGAAAAGAGCAGCACAGCAGACATCATGGAGGAGGAACACAAGACTGCCAGCACTGACGACGATGTCTTTATTCATTCAGATGCAGCTGAGACTGTTGCTTGCGGCACTTTGTTGCCCTCAGAGTCTACCAGTGAAAGGGTTTTTCAGGATTCTCCAGTGAAGCAGAAAGACCTGGATGCTGTAAATGGCTCAGATGTTGGACACAGCCCCAGCAGTGGCAAGACCAGAGGGACCTGGTCTCCTTCTGCTTCACCTTCTACCAGTATCCTTAAGAAGGGCCAGAAGAGATCACTGGAAGTGGACACTCCATCACCCGTTGTCAAAGTTAGTGATGAATGCACTTGAGTAAAAAAATGTTTCAGCTGAATCGTAAGTTGTTTGTAATGTTTGTGTTTGACTTTGCTTAACTTTGCAGTCCAGGCGCGTGTCTTTTGCTAATCCGATCCAACACCAGGAAACTGCAGACGACATCGATCGTCGCAGCCCAGCCATCAGAACCAGCTCGCCTAGAAGATCCAGAGTTACCAGTATCCCACAACCGAAGGTATGAAAGAGGCCGGCATCATTTGTAATCGCTGGACTTCAGCTCTGCACAAACCAAGCGTTTTCCCTGACAATCTTCTGCTGCTTTTTTTATTATTTTTTTTTTAAAGCACATCACTACTCCAACAAAGGGTTTGCTGATACTGCGTCCCAGAAACCTCCAGAGTCCAGGTTACAAGAGCTCCAAGAAATGCCTGGTACGCACACCAGTGTGAGATCAACATTTCTTCACACATTACTTTGTTTCTGCGAGCCAGATGAGCTGCTGCCTCATTGACACTCTGGTTGGCTTAAATGGATAAGGCCGACTGGCTGCCCTGGTAGCACGCGGTGGGGGTTTTCTGTAGCTGGTTTACTGAAAAGTTTTGTTCTTCCTGCTGGAGAAGATCTCTGTAAGGTCAGAGAGGCTCGAAACAGTTAAACCATAACCACTGGTTCAGTCCTGCTGTAGTAGTGCTAATGTAGCGTTGTTGGATGCAAGGTGGACAGTTAACAAATGAAAGCATCAGAACCCGAGACCGGCAGCTCAAGGCTCCCTCTTTTGTTACACGTGGTACTAGTACTCCTGAATGTGTGAGATCCATGCATTATCCGCGTTATTGTATGGTAAAACCAAATTTGTATTTTCAGCCTTGCTAAAGGTGTGAGGTCCTGGACTGCTGTCTGATTTGTTCCATCAGTTTTGCAGCTCTTATAGCTGGGATTTAGTTTTACAGAATCGATTTAATTTTTGCTCACTGATTGTGTGACTTCAACAGCCTTATCTTTTTAGAATGAGTGTTTTTAGCTTAGTTTCTTGATTCATCCAGTTCTAAATGGACACCAGAAGGTCTTCTAGCCAGTGTGGTTTTTTTTTTTTGTATCCCCAGATTTCTGAAATGAGCCAAGAACCGCGACCTGTCTCCAGAGACTGCATCTACCCTGCCCTGGTTGGCTGCTCTACTCCTGTGGAAGCTGTGCTGCCCCAGATATCCTCTAACATGTGGTCAGGAGACGTTTGGTTTTGGTCACGTTTTCTCCTCTTTTAATCCGCGCAAAGCTGAAATAAGTCTTTGTTACTGTTGTGGATCCTCCTCTTAGGCCTCGTGGTTTCGGGCAGCTAGTTCGCGCCAGAAACATCAAAACAGTCGGTGACCTCAGCGCGCTGACTCCCGGCGAAATCAAGACTTTACCAATTCGCTCCCCGAAGGTCTCGAATGTGAAAAAGGCGCTCAAACTCTATGAACAACAGGTACGCCAGTGGACTGATGTCACAAAGCAGAAACATGAATGTGACTGTAGTTTGTCAACGTGTGTCTGACATCTGTCACCCTCTAGCGTAAAGGACGGGGCAGCGATGAACTGAAGAGTTTCGATGAAACGGAGATGATGACCTCTGAACTGGAAGAGACAAGTGCTCCTCAAAACCCAGAGGAGGAGAGACCCTCAGGAGACGCACTGGGTGTGTACTAACTCCACGTTATGTCTGTGACAAGCCGAGTTTCTTTTCTCGGTACCAGTAACTATCCAGTGATTTCACACCAAGCTAACGGTCTTTGTAGGGGTATTGATTTAACGCCTTTTTGTGTTTGCAGCAACAGAGCTGGTGGACATGACCGTTTGTGCGGACGGGAGACCTGAGCAGGATGCCTCTGGGAATCGGACACCTGACGTGCCGGGCGGCGACCAGAAACCGGGAGGTCACCTACCCCTCAGCAACCTGCCCTCGGAGGTGGAGGCCCTGTCCTGCAGGGTGACTCCTCAAGAGCTGAGTGGCTGCTCCCCGCAGCAGCTCGTCGAGATGCACGATCAGTTGGGAGGCATGATGAGGCGCGTGGTGGTCGAGCTGCAGGCTCGCCTCTGCCAGACGGACTGAAGGCGCCGTTGCTGGATCGGCCCTGGATGTACCGGCAATTCAAGATTTCCCGAGGAGCCGGCAACAGATTCTAACATTTTCTTTTATCTCTCTAGAGTTAGATGGGACTGGCTCAGTGAGCCCATTGCACAAAGGATGATTTTAAGGTTTTAACTTGGTATGCCTTGGACTTTTTTCGTCTTATTTTTCCTCTTGCTTGAAGGATTTTTAATAAATGCCAGCAGCAGCACAGTTTCTTTCACACCTCAAAGGGAAGCACAGTCACACAGCGTGAGGAATTTTAATAGCTGTAGTTTCGATAGTATTGTTATGTTCCAACTTTTCCCTGCACATTAAAGGACAGGTCGAAGACTGTAGAAGACGAATGTTTCCCAATCATGCAGCTGAATCTTCAAGCCTTGTAAATACGCCATCTCCTCACAGTAATCTGTGTTTCTTACTGTTCATGATTCCTCTGTGCTCTGTGGTTTATTTTGTAGCATTTGTTAGTTTCTTTGCCTTTTGTCATGTCATTTAAATGTTCTGTTTGGTTGTAGTAAGCACTTCATTCTTTATTTGTGATTTTAAATGCTTAAATAAAAGAAATGAGTAATGCAGTCGTGTAATTATTTAATCCTTCATTTAAACAGGTATGGACCTCCATTTTCAGCAGAAACTAAGTAGTTCCTCATTAGTTAAGTGAGACCCATAGCCACAGTATTTATACCAATCTACAATTTCAATTTTATGGCCATGAAGGGTTTGGAGAGGATCTAAGAAACATCTGAAAATGTAGCGAAAGCAGACTAGATTTGCAGTCTGTGGGTGGGAGTGCATCAGGGATTGGCTCTGAGCCCCTTCTTGTTTGTAACACAGATGAACAGATGGAGTCTCTGTGGACTATGACGTTTTTAGGCAGGTGAACAGGTGAAGGAGCCTGGAGAGGTGTGCACTTAAGACAAATGAAAGTAAGTAGAAGCAAAACGAGTACATGTGTGTGTGAAAGAGGGAGGCAGGTGGAAGGGGGAAGATGGGTGAGAGAGAAAACCTGGAGTTAGACATCCAACACAGCAGAGAACACACAAGAGAGGAGTGTTGGATGATTGTGGCAGAACGATAGAGTGAAAGGGAACGTTTACAAGACTTAACAAGGCCTGCTATGATATAGTTTGGAGATGGCACTAAGAAATAGGCCATTTAGCTGGAAGTGGCAGAGCTGAAGATGCTGAGATTTTCAGAAAAGAGATAGTGGATATATTGGATGGAGCTGGCGTGTAGGAGGGGAAAAAAGACCACAGATGTGTGATGAGTGTAGCGAAGGACGTGCAGAGAGCTGGTGTGACAGAAGCGGGTGCATGGTACCCACGGGTGATGAGGTGAGATAAAGACAGATGATCCGCTGTGGTGAAACCTGAAGAAAGCCAAAAGAAGTCTGCGTTTGATTAAGGAAACACAAAGCTATGGTATCTGTGTGACATATACTAAAAATTAGTATTTCCGTAGGTACTCCAATGCACTGCAAGTGAGTACCGCAGCACTGAACCGCACTAATCCTGCGATCACACACTAGAGCCCCAGTGGCTTAATGGCACGGAGGGCTTGGTGCTGGGGTTGCACTTGCAAGCAGAATGTGGTTCAGGTGGGGACGACCTGCGCCACAGAGAGAGGGAGAGACAGCGCTCTTTCCACTAAAGGTCAGTGGATGTAACACCCCTGACAATAAAAATAATCCTGGCTTCAACAGTACGCTGCAAAACCTGAACCCCAAAGTGTTGCAGGGAAAAGAGCACAGCCAAGGTTTCAGTCCCAGTAATGGAATGAGCCACGACAGAGTGGCTGCTGTCGTCTGCTCCAGTTCCTGTAGCACGTGCACTCACCGCTAACTAAACCAAAGAGATGTTGATCCAAGTGAAGATGAATTCTGAAGAGTGCAGGGTTATATACTCTCCGCTCAGATGCAGCCACATGCTGAAAAACTGATTGGATGGCTCTTCACAGTACCAATCATTCAGGCCCATCCTATCTTAAAGACCTCATTGTACCATATTTTCCCATTAGAGCACTTCTCTCTCAGAGTGCAGACCTACTTGTTGTTCCTGAAGTGTTTAAAAGTAGAATGGGAGGCAGAGCCTTCAGCTATCAGGCCCCCCAAGTCAGTCAACTGAGCTCAACCCAACAGAGCAGCGTTTCAGTTACTGAAGGCAGAGACTCACAAACAAGCAGCAACTGAAGGCGGATGCAGAGCATCTCAAAGGAGAAAAGATGGCACTTGGGGATGTCCATGGGTTCTAGACTTCAAGCAGTCATTACCTGAATAGAGTTTTGATCCAAGTATAAAAAATAATCCTTTTTTAAAACTAATAATTCAGTATTTCACCCACTTTTCCACATATGATCATTTACGGCTCCACACAGCTGATATGGAAGCTGCCAAAACACAGAGCTTAAAAATACAGAGTCCTGATGGCACTACGACTAAGTACATCTTTTATTTACAGTTTGTGGTTTTAACATGTAATTTGGACTACTTTGAAAAGCTGTGTCTTAGTTTCATTTGATTTCATCAGAATGGACAGGGTGGCTGTCTGGGATGACATCACAAATGCTGGCTGAGGCAGTTGCTGTCTCAGGAGTATCATACAAATGTTGGTCTCAGGACAGTGTCCACTTGGTAAAATCAGGACGTCTTTCCTTTCCACTGCACCACCGACTCTCTGTGCGGACCTTTTTCCCAATTCTAATTTATACTCATCACCTCCTCTAGTCTGTAAAGAGCTGTAATTGGCCAGTTTCCCATTGCAGATTTTCTGAAAACAGAGCCCAGAGGCGGTGCAGGAGTCTGGTCCTAACAGTTACAATATGCTGAAAGCTTATCATGACTTTTATTTCTCTGTGGATGCTTGAAACATCTATGAAGCTGTGTGAGTTGGTCATGTTTTTATATTAAACTGCTTTAAAATAAATGTTGAACATTTCTTCAGCTCATGTAGCACAAACATTTCATAAAAATGAGCTGCTCTAATGGTTTTGAGGAACCTGGCTGAGGCCTAAATTGTAAATGGTAATACATTAATGGCATATAATACAAAATGATAGAGGGTGCCACTGACTCCTTTCACAGTTTCATCCTCCACAGCATGCGGCCGATCAGCAGGCTCCACTTTGGCTCAGTGTTAAAGTAATTATCTGATTATTTCTGTGAAGCAGTGCCAGAGGCTGCGTTGCATTTTCACAGTTGATGGAGATTAAGTCAGACTCAGCAAGCGTGGCAGGTTGGGCTGCAGCTCTGCTGGACCATGACCAGGAAGGGAAGCAGCTCCAACAGACAGGAGGAGAGCTTTCCCAGGCACTGTGAGGAGGAAACCGCACTGAGGTAAGACACGCAATACGGACAATAATGCATTGAATACCTGGACTATAAGGTTTAATGAATTATACGTTAAGTGAATAGCTCTTTTAAATCATTTTTGAACATTGCACTTTGCAGTGATTGTGGACCTACAGTGACCATAAGTTTGAATATGAGGTTTCTAATGCATGTTCTGTAGAGCAGCTGCAGCCGCTCAGTGCAAACTATACTCTGTCCCATGAGACGGAAGAATGAAAGCTGCATTTTTTTCTGTCACACCTCTGACATTCCTCTTCATTGCACAGACCAGGCATATGTGCACCTGTATGTAATGAGGAATTCGACTTCAAGAACAAGCAAGCGCTTGTTGGGGCAGGTTGTGGCTCAGGAGGCAGAGCGGGTCATCTTTGAGCAGGGTGGTTGGCAGTTCGATCCCTGGCTTCTCCAGTCTACATTGCCAAAGTGTCCTTGGGCAAGACACTGAACCCCTAAATTGCTCTGGACGCATCAGTTGGAGTATGAAAGTGTGTGTGATAGTTAAAGGCATAGAATCTTCTTTTTCTTCTTCTTTCGACTGCTCCCATTAGGGGTCGCCACAGCGGATCATCGTATGAATCCGCATATTTGATTTGGCAAAGTTTTTATGCCGGATGCCCTTCCTGACGCAACCCTCACCATTTACCCGTGCTTGGGATCGGCACTAGGAGTACACTGGCTTGTGGGCCCCTGTGGCTGGTTTAGAATACTTTATTAATCCCCGGGGGAAATTACTTATGTTGCAGACACTCCGTTAAGTATGCTTAAATATGAATATGAAAAGTAAATATACATATATACCAGATATTCAGTGTGTAGCATAGGTGGCAATAGGGTATAGGATAAGTATATATATCACACAGTTGGATATACAGAAACAGTGAATATAAGTATGAATATGAAGTAAAAGTTATATAAATATATAATAACATGATAATATTACATATTTCTGACATAATTTGACATACACATATATTAATCCTTGAATGCAGTTTTTCCTGTAGTAGAAAAGGTTTACATGTATTCTGGACATGAGCACATAGAGCTGTATGCTGATCGCTCATTGAGTTACACTGAACTGGATAGATAGCTGGATAAATATATAAATACTTTATTCATCCAATTTAAGGAAATTGTGGACTCAGCAGCTCTTACTACACTAAAAGTAAACATCAGCCATAAATAAAGCGTTGTGTGAATGGGTGAATGAGGCTTAAAAAGCGCTTAGAGTGCTCAGTTAGAGCAGAAAAGTGCTATATAAGCACCAGTCCATTTACCATTTTACAATGATATGATTTCATGTGTTAAAGAGAGGTTTAATAAATGAGGCCTCACATCATCGTCATCATAATGTTGACTTGTCAGTCATACATGCAGATGTTTGTGTCATGTGTTATAAGTCACTGGATTACAGTGCTGACCCACATCCACTGTCCTGAAGTAGCTGCACATCTTCAAGCTGGTTTGCGACCCACCACGAACCGAGCTCCTGCTTTCGTGCTGTTTCTGACATGTCATCGGTCATGGGTCTGATCTCCCGACCTCTCTGGCTTTGCGCATGGAAAGGTGGTGGTGGGGTGTCCCAGAACACAGCCATGCCACCACGGCCAAATTACTGCAGATGGAAATAAGCACTGAGTTTTGCCTGTACTGGTCCTGGCTTAAATACAGTTGTCGTTGCAGGAATCATGGAGATGTTAACTCAGCTGGTCCTGGGGTGGACTGCCTTGCTCAGCGGCCTCCCGTCAGTCACGTCTTCCATTACAACAAGTAAGTGCACGTACAAGACTGAGGGACACAGATATGTGGGTCAGTGTGACCCACCCTATGAGCAACCCAGCTCCCCAAGAAATATTACCCCATTTGCCTCGTCGCCAGAGTATTCTTCAGAAGCAGAAGCAGAATCAAAATACTTTATTAATCCCAGGGGGGAAATGACTTAGTTAATAATAATAATAACTTTAATAATTGCAACAGGCTGTCCACAGGTTGGCTCATATGTACTTTCTTCCTTCTTTTTTCCAAGTCTTACAATGTCAAACACCATTGGATGAGAGCGTGCATAGGAGTAGCTGGAATGTAACTTAGTTATATGCCTACATTTATTTAAATACTTACTGAAGTGTATTTGTGCTTTATTTCTATGGTATTCTACTTTCTGCTTCAACGTTACCATATTTTGGATGTAAATATTGTAGATTGTACTCCATATATAGTTACTAATTATTTTAAAGCTAGATTACAATATTATATGTCAAGTTATGTACAGTACAATGCTAAAAAAATCAGACCCCCTCCCAAAACAAAGTCTATGGGCGCTGCATCACTGTCATGATCTGAACGTCAGACTGTCAGGCTTGATTACATGAAGACATGGACGATATGTAAATTCTGAGTCCCAAGATACAATTTAAAAATTGTCCATCTTCTGTAACAGTGCTGTCTGTCTGTGCAGGATTCCCATACAGCAGAGGCAGCAGCAGCAGCAGCAGGTGGTCAGCTCAGAAATGTGAGGTCTTCATCCCTCCTCCTCTCCCACCACCTTTGTTTCCTCCACTCACGCGGAAAGCAGAGCTGATGGTGACGACTTCTCTGTCTCACACACACAAATGTGCTTCACTGTAACAAGACAAATTTCCTTCAGAGAGGATCTCTAGAAATGTCTGGACTTTTCAGATCCACGTGTAGGCCCTTTCAATTGAACTTTGTGAGTAAAAACCACCTAAAAGTAACTCAGTCTAAATTTGACTCTCCAGGTCGATATAACAGAACACATCACAGGACATAAAGGAGAAAAGGTATTTCAGAACCTCTGTTTTGATTGTTTGTTTTGTGGACTGAACAACAACAACAACAATGTACTGTACATTTACAGTAATAGTATTTATATTTACAGGGCTGCAGGGGACCCAGAGGACCCCAGGTACAGTGCCATCTTTTTTCAGGCAGATAAATGTTAAAGCAAAAGTTCTGTTCTGTCAAACAGCTGTGTGTATTTCAGGGTCAGACTGGTGTGACTGGTCCAGAGGGAGAACCTGGAATGCAAGGAGCCATGGGACAGCTGGGTCAAAAGGTCATACAAAGTCTGTTTATGTCTATCATACACTGATATGCCATACGTCATGATGGTTTCAAGGAAAGATTAGCTCAACTGATCTAATAAAACCAGAAATTACTATTTCATTTAAGAACTGAGAGGACCTGAACAAGTTTGAGCAGAAAAGTTGACACTTTAAATGTAATGGATAAACAGAACTAATAGACTAAACTAATAGATAATGCAAATGCAAATGATTTAAATAGAGAAATTATAAAAAAGTGCAAAAGAAAATGGCTAATATAGCTCACTAAAAGTACAGTTAACAGAGGAAAACTGTTACAGTTATGTGAAAAAAAGATTCCAGGAAATAATTTAAAAAATAATCTACTTTATAGGTTTTAAAATGGGTAAATATTTAATATATCACATGAACAAAAACATGGAGATGATGGGAAAGAGAGGTGATGATTAATGAGCAGCAGTATGGCTTCATGCTGAAAAAGAGTACTACAGATGCAATGTTTGCTGTTGATGGAGACATATAGAGAAGGTAAGAAGGAGTTGCACTGTGTCTTTGTGGCTCTAGAGAAAGCATATGATAGGCCGGAAAGGTGGAGGTATGCACTGGAGAGAACAGGAATGAAAGTCAGTAGAAGCAAGATAAAATATGTGTGCCAGTAAGAGGGAGGCAGGTGAAGATGTAAGGAGTAGAGGAGGTGAAAGAAAATTAGTTTAAATACTTGGGATCAACCATCCAAAGAAACAGGCAGAGCACAAGAGAGGTGAAGAAGAGAGTGCAGGCAGGGTGGAGTGGGTGGAGACGAGTGTCAGGGGTGCTTTGTGACAGAAGGATAGCAGCAAGAGTGAAAGGGAAGGTTTACAAGATGATATTAAGACCTGCTATGATGTATGGTTTGAAGATGGTGGCACTGACAAAAAGACAGGAGGTGGAGCTGTGGAGGCTGCAGAGCTTAAGATGTTAAGATTTTCCCTGCGAGTGACCAGGATGGACAGGATCAGAAATTCATGCGTCATAGATAAAATTATATATCTTTCACCTCCATTGTTAGATATGGTAAAATAATCAGTAGGTGCATTTATTTATAGAAAGAACCACTGTTACACCCAGTGGATATGAGCTCATGTGAGTTAACGTTTCCACAGGGAGAGAAGGGCGATCGAGGATGGAGAGGCCTGTATGGAGACATAGGAACTCCTGGAATGATAAAGGTACATCAAATCCTGGATTTATGTTGCATTCCTTTATATATTTCTATGTACTATACTACCTGGTTTAGCACACATCACTTGAACCGATGAAAGCAGATTAAAGCATCAGTGCTGAGTGTTATGTTAGCCATCCCTGCATGTAGGCTGTTATTTACACCCACAGAGTCAGAGAAATTGAAGCTACACCGTGTGGACAAAAGTATTTGGCCGCTCCAGTTAATCTCTGAATTCAGGCATCCAGTCCCATTGCCACAGGTATATAAAATCAAGCAGCTAGCCATGCAGTCTGCCTTTAC
The DNA here is from genome assembly GCA_015106775.1 of Etroplus canarensis. NCBI lineage: Eukaryota > Metazoa > Chordata > Actinopteri > Cichliformes > Cichlidae > Etroplus > Etroplus canarensis. The sequence goes on along the minus strand of VUQH01073099.1, from coordinate 1,029 downwards.
AAGCTGCGTTGTTCTAAAGAGCTCACTGGATTAGAGTGTGGTGATGTAGTAGGTTTGTGAAATTTCTTCCCTTCTCGATATCACACGTTTAGGAACCATAGCAACTCAGCAGACCGTGTAAAGTTACAGAGCAGGGTCTCCAGCACTCTGCTGACTCAACGATTCCAAGCCTCCTCTGGCATTAACATCAGCACCAAAACTGTGTGCCAGACGCTTCGCCGCATGGCTCCACGACCAAGCAGCTGCATGCCAGTCTTACATCACCAACAAGCACAATGCTCATATGCAGTTTCCCCCGGGACTAATGAAGCGTCAGATGAAGTGGTGTAAAACACCCCACCACTGGACTCTGGAACAGGTGCAATGGGACAATTTACCCCCTGGGATTAATAAAGTATTCTGATTCTGAATTTTACACCTGAATTTAATGATTAAGTGGTATGGCCCAACCATTTGGTCACGCAGTGGACACAAGACACACATATCCACTGATTTTTGCACAATCTAGAAAAAAACAGCCGAAAAATAACAAAGAATACCCCCACAACTTTGCTTCATCCCTAGTTGTTTATGCTTTCATTTTGACACAGATGTGACAGACAGATGTGACAGACAGATGTGACAGTGTCCTTGATTGTGAATGGTTTTTTACTCTAGGAGGACCAGGAGCGAAAAAGCACTGCTTGGATTTGTCTGTTTTTTCTCTTTAAAAAACTACTGCTAACTACAGCTAACCTGTGTGTGTGTGTGTGTGTGTGTGTGTGTGTGTGTGTGTGTGTGTGTGTGTGTGTGTGTGTGTGTGTGTGTTTTAGGGCAATAAAGGGCATAAGGGATTCAGTGTAAGTAACAGTTATGTTTCTTTATAAGTTTTATACACACATATTTCTATTTCTACACATCTCTTCCTTTGACACTTGCCCTACATCCTCAGTATTTGTTTCTGTGATTTAGGGTGATAAAGGGGTCAAAGGCAAGAGTGGCCTCAAAGGAGAAAAGGTGGGAAAATTGCAAAACAAATTGGGAAAATAC
>VUQH01073085.1:32468-42536 GCA_015106775.1 Etroplus canarensis | reverse complement strand
TTATTTAAAAATTTTTTCACAGATTTAAAAAAAAAAAAAAAACAAGTGTAAAAGGTTTCTGCTCAGCTTTCACAACTGGCAGTAAAAAAGCTGGACAGAAATCCAGCTCGTGTCTATCCGTGTATGTGCACGCACCGTGAATGTTTCCAACTGCACTCATGTGGGAGTGTAAAATACGTGCTTTTGTCTTTTTTTTTTTTGCCATTTTATTTGGTGACTGATGTTATGCTCAGACCTTAAGCCCCCTGTTAAGGAGTGCCAGCAAACTCACTGACAGTCAGGCTAATTGCTTCCTGTTTTAACTGTCGTGGGTCGTGGAGGTCTGAGGCCAGGGTCAGTCATAGTTGTTGTGGTCTCTGCTGAAGGGGATGCCACCTGGTCCTTAGATCACGGTGATCCAGCATATTATTCCCTCCAAACAATATGCTTCTTCAGCTTTTTACATTCCTCAACATGTTGTAGCTGGAATGAAGCTTTTTTTCAGCTGTTTGGCTTCGTTCAACACTTCATTAAAAACAGTGGGTTTTAAATATCTTGTGTTTGAAGGTGGAAAGAAGGAAGGTCAAGATGCAAAGCAACAGCAGTGCTTCTGCAATGCTAACATCTGTTTCTAAGAGATTTTGTCTCAAATGCATTGTAACTGACCCTGAATACGGTTCACTTCAGCATCGCACCAACAACATCACATCCTCATAATCACAGTATTCTCATTACAGTAAAATCCTGCATCTCATTTGAAAGCTGCCATCAGCTAAAATTAACTCGCCTTAATGGCTGCTGATTGCATTCCTACACTGGCCAACCCCCTCCCCCAAATTTAGTGATCTGATCATTTAAGTACATGCTTGCATAATTGAGGTCTCTTCCTTGATTAGATTTGCACCAGCTTTTAACAAAGCCTGCTCGAACTTAATCCAATGAGCCCCATTGTAGCAAGAAAGGATGGATGACATCGCTGCTGGTTAGCTTCAGCATCAACCGTGCTGTCGAGCAATTAGAGGCCACGGCGACAAAGTGGCCGGACAACTACAGCTAATGACACAATGTTCTCAAAGCTCACAGGATAATCTGAGGAGCACATCATACGTTCATAGAGATGCTTTATGCATGCAAAGTTCAAGGAACTGCTTCAATTTAGCTAATAAAATGCTTTTAATTAAATATCAGACATGCAGCAATAAAACAGTACCTTTTAAAGTAATGAAACATGCTTTCTTATACTAAATTTTAATGTTCATTTAGTACATAACAAGGGCTTGTTCTGACTGATGTGTACTACATTGCTACACAGCATCCACTCTACAGACCTGACCCACTGGGACTGAAACAAGCAGCTCAGCAGGGTATAGAGGCATCATCTTTGGCTACATCTTCCGGCGACACCTGCCCGCCTGTAATCACAGTTGGAGACTAAACCTCCTTCTGACCTGTGGCTGTGTGTCACACGCTAAATCGCCTAATCTTCTCCTTTGTTCTCTGTCACCCTCAATTAGTTACGTACCAAGAGTCAGCGAGAAGAAAGTGTGCGGCGTGTGTGAGCGTGCAAGTGCGTGCCTGTGCTAAAATACTTCAGTTACCGTTAACTGCTCTATGCATTTATGTGTCTAAGAAGCTGGTTACAATAAGTAAAAGTGCATGGGATTTAGTGTTGAAATGATTAGTTGACAGAAAGTTAAGCTGAATCTGTTAATCGTTTAAGACACTTTTTAAACTAAAGTGCCCTGAAATACACCAGTTCCAGCATATTAAATTGTAAACGTGGACTGTCAGAAGTTGTAATTGGCCTTTGTCATCATTTTTCTGACAACTTGTAAGAATAATAATAGTAATAATTAGCAGCTTAATCAAGAATGCGAATGATACAATGAAAAAGCCAGAAAATTATAGCATAAATTTAACAATTCTCATGTGATGCTCAAACACACACAATCCTCTGATGGAGATTTGTAGCTGATCTTTATCTTTATTTCATTTTGCAGGCAGTTATATGTAATTAGGCTATGTCTTATCTCATGATATGAGTGTCTAGATTAAGACTTGCAGGGTTTTTTGCGGAGTACTTTCTTCATCTCTTCACCCCATTTGTTCTGTGTCTATAAACCCTCTTCTATTCTTAACAATAGGATTCACTATAAATAGGTCTGAACAAGTTGAAGCTCACCTGTTCAAGCTGTAACTAATCGTAGAACTATCTTGGCCCATAAGGTGACATGGGATGAGTAGGCGTGCTGGTATGTTGGACTGAAAGATGCAAAAAGGAGGGGAAAGGAAATAAAACAAATGATTTTGGATGCAGGCCCAGTTTGTGAAAGGCTGTTTTCTAAATCAAAAGCTGTTGATTGCAGTTTCAGGATGTTTTTGCGGTGCATTTCTGATGTACTTTATTAAGCTCTGATATTCACTGCTGGCAGAAGAGGCGTAGTAGGTCAGAAAACGTGAAGTTTTGTGAATTTGTATGCACAGTAATACAGAGTCTATACACCACCTCATCTGGGTTTTGTGTTTACAGGCAGTTGCTGACAAAAGCTGGTACACAGTGTGATAATTTACAGGGAAAACAATTCTGTATTATGTAGAGCAGGGACACTTAAGACTGGAGTAACTGGGAAATGAATACAGGCCAAATTTATGTGCTTGTGTTCAAGAGGGCAAGCAGCTCCGGAGCATGTTTGTTAAAGCCTTTGGAAGAGGCTCCAAAATGCTTGGCTCCCTTTCAAATTCTGGTTCGCTTGCTGATAATAGAGACAGATTTTTGATGCTGCTGCCAATTTGTTGTTATAAAAAAGATACGCGTTCAGTTATGCAGTCAAAAAGTGTGGCATACAGGCATCGCTGAAGAAAAATACACACATCCAAATGATTTATCATTTGGATGCTATTAATTTAACCTATGGAGTCTTACTCAATAATTAATGTCTATTGGCATATGACCCTATATGCCATACAGTAAACAGCATGTCTCATAACTATGTATGAGATCTTTAGTCAGCTAATATATGGCTGAAAGGCTCAGAGACAAGCCCTGGGTCTTAATAAATCAGCCATATCTAATGAACCCCCTAATTGTGATTTACAGCCTGCATGCCCAGTGCTGCAACGGAGAGTAAAACAGCTGAACAGAGAGAGAGCGAGAGAGCGTACAGAGGACGAGAATCATCCAGTGGCACCAGGCTAAAACTGAAACGCGGCTTTATTAAAAACGTTGCTCCCTTCCAGCAACTGTGAATTTCTTGCGCGGGTCTCATGAGACCTTTGTCCAGATATGTTACTTAATGCGATAAAAATCAAGCAGCTGGACAAGTAACCGTTATACTCAAGTCCATCCACGCACACAGAGAGCGGGAGGATATTTATACATTCAAAATAAAGTAGTCCTCCCTTTCAAAGTTCTTTTTTTTAACGTTCTTTTGATTCATTGCCTGTGGTTATTTTGCTTTTCTCCCTTTTTGCCTTTTCCTGTCCGTTCCAAACTAATTGAAAACATACTTCATGTTGCTTCTGTGCCTGAATATTCAAATCATCACTGGTTCTTCAGATAAAAGTGTATTCGGTGTATTTTATTAGATTATGCACAAGACTTTCCATGCTTGACATCAGTCTTATTGGAATGAACAACCACACCTGAGTCATAAATATTTGCCCCTATTCAAGGACTTCAGTCATTGTGAATATTGACTGTTGTGATTGGCCAGATTAACAGCCTAGTTTGAAGTTAGGCCTTGTGTGTCATGAACAATGTGCATTCTCTGCAGGGTAGAACAATGGATACCTTGTGCAATTTAAAGAGACTCTGACCTCACAGCACACACTCACAGCTATCAACACTCAAGGCTATTTATATTTGTATATGTGTTTTTGCATACTCAAACTTTGTATTCCAGAGAAACATGCAGTGTGGACTTCCTCAGTCTGCCTGCCTGTTTTCTTCTCAGCTAACAAACAGCCACAGAGCTCGCTCTTCAGCAGTTCACCTCTCTCTGCACTGCGAACGTTTATTGAATATAGGCTGCTCATCTGCAGTATCAAATATATTCCATCAACTCACACATAAGTGTCTTAAATGAGACATACACATATATAGATAAACTGCTCATGCACACTCTGTAGCTTCAGCTAGACCAGGGGACACACACACACACACACAGTAAGGATTAGTCTGGATTGTGACAGCTTGGGTCACAAGCTGGGTGACATTGACATGCCTCCACCTGCCAAATAAGACAACTGCTCATGAAGAGGAGAAGAAGTTTTTATGGTGCTCAACTGCTGGTTCAACAATAGTTTCCTTACTTGTCCTCTGCGTTCAAATCGACCTTGGCACAACTGTGCCAATGCTGCTAAGTTGTGATGTAAATAAAACATGCAACATTTTCATGTTTTGCATATGGAGGAAAAGTAGCACACGGTCTCTCTTATGAAAATCTGAGGGTAAGAAGTTTGAAAGTAAATATAGGCAAAAAGGAAGAGTTTATTACTGTCTTTATTGTAAAATAAATCACAGTGTAAATTCAGTGTAAAAATGGCAAAATTGGAGAGAGAAAATAAAAAATGAAGATTTTAAAATTTTCAAAAAGCAACACTGGAAACTTTATTCCTGTAGATAAATGCGCAAACCTGACATATGCTAGTCGTCTTTTGATAAATGGAACATATGTATGTGTGCTAACTAATACTACAATTGAGATGGGGCAGTTGTAATGCTAAAACATATTTACCCAGTATATCACAAACAGCAGCAATCTTCAAAGCTTAGATGTTGGGTATCTCAGGCCGTGCATTCAAAGCAAAAATCTAATTCAATTTTCCCAGAAAACTTCAGGTGGTACCTCAAAATTTTTTAAAATTTCATTAAAAGTGAATTGTACTCCAATACATTAATGATCTGATGAATCATAAACATTTTTAAAGCTAGCCTAAGTTAATATCCCAGAGTTAATAGCTATCTGTCTGTCCGTCTGTCTGTCCATCTGTCTGTCTGTCTGTCTGTCTGTGTCTGTCTGCCTGTGTCTGTCTGTCTGTACAGATAAATATAGATGTAGATATGTTTTGTTAGTGTTATATACACAGTAACAGTTCCTTCACACTTGCTGTCAAAACACATTAAACACACTATGTTAATATATTTCTAAATGTAGTTTTAGATTTAAATTTAGTGAAATATCTCTTAATTTCTACCACTGAAGTCTGTTGTCAACACAGACGCAGACAGGTGCCTGCTATCGTAACTGTTAAGCCCCGATTCCACATATGTGAAAATGATTAATGCAAACTCTGTTTGTAATGAATCCCATAAGTGGTTTGTGATTGAATTTGTTGAGTGTTGCAGTGATTTGCAAGACTTTGTAAACACCTCGCTTTGTCTCAGGAGTCGGGATGTCAATTTTGAAATTTCCAAAACTTTCCCAAATGGTTATAATTTCACCATCACAATATATCCCAGTGTGCAGACTGTTGTTATTGTTTTGTAAATGTCATAAATGAATCCCAATCTTTGTTAACCACGTTGGACTGGTTCGATGATTTTTCCCGCAATGAAGTGTCAAGAATATTCAAAGAGCAGCTGCAAGGCCTTACCTCATGAAAGTCAAACATGCCTCATAACATTCGTAACATTTTCCCTGTTTCCTAAAAAATTGTCACATTGTGTATCTTTATTGTAACCACTCCGTAATAGTTAGCACGGAGTTGTAAACGCATCACAACCATTTTTTATTGGTTTTGTAAAAACTGCGCTCCAGAGGCCACTCCACAACAAATCATTATGAATTATGTCTTGTTGATTTATAATCATATTTGCATAAGCGGGAAATCAGCTTTACGATGCCCCCGATATGGCAACCATGATTTAATCTTGTATATTATTATCAGTAGGGGTTGTTCATGTTAATTCTAACAGATACCTAAAAAAAAATATGGATGTAAGTTTGAATTCACAGTCATCTAAAATTTAGACAGCAGAAAAGCAACTTTTTTTTCCTCAAACTCAGTTTTGGTCGTGATAATTTCTGCACAGGTGAAGTAATGCTGCATTTCTTATGCAGTCATATGCAGACTGAACTTTTTATATAGTCTGATGCAGACTGAACTTTAAAAATGTATTTTATACTCGTGCAATGGCTATAGGATCATGTAGGCAGGAGTGTCGCACAACTGTCTGATGTGTTAACAATGTAATCACATTCCCACCGTCCCTACTCTGTCTGCTGGCATGTCTGTATACGTTATCCCCTGCCACAATGAGTAGAAATGAAACCCTGTGTTCTGAGCAAAGATGACTTGGTAGGACCATCTGTACACATTAAGCATTCACAACAGTCAATAATTGAATGAAAATATGTTGTTTATTGTCCGACTGAAAGTAGCATGCCTCTGAATAATGGAGTCATTTCATGCTAACGAATCCTCAAAGCTCTTTCTCAGTTAGGGAACAAAGCTCATTGTCAGAGGATAGAGAGGCAACTGGGATTACAATGGGGGCATGCAGTGAAACGACTTGTCAGTCCTAATCTGGGATTAGCAGGCTTTCGCGCCTCCTGGGTGCCTTAAAAGCCACCTGTTTGGACACTCCCGCAGATGATGTGATACTCTAGAGCTCCTTGTTTAAATCTAATTCTTTTGTTTGCATCAAAGTTTTAAAGGTTTTCCGTTTCTCATTATGATGATGAATTCTAACAGAAGTATTTCATTAAGGATACTATTCATGTAAATTCGCTAAAATAAAAGATGTGCAATCATGAATTGAGATTATCTGGTCCTTTGCAAGGTGCTATATCTGGGTATTTACAGTGATTCTTTCGGACAGCAGTGATGTTTTTCTAATTAAGGACAGCTAAGAACTGACTTGACATAATTGTGTTCCAGTCTTGTTTCTGAGAGTTTAGTTCTTCTGTGCCAGCATATCTTCTTAATTCAACATTTCATGAATTATAAATTTAGATAGGAGTAGACAAACAGTAAATTACCGCAGAAGAACAGCAAACATGGATGTCTGATGATTGTTCTCAGCTTTGGTGAGACCCTTGAGTCCAAAAATGACTTATTGAAGATCACTTTTTTCTTCTGCTTGCCTCAGGGCTAATGTGATCACTCATGTGTGAGGGCAGCTGTTGTATCGCCACAGGCTTCTGTGATAACTTTCTACTGCTGTTGTCACCCTGAAATATACTTTACTGCCAATGATACTTTTGAAATTCAATCCTGTGGAAAAGGATTAACCCTATTTGATTGCTTAATCCACTTGATTTAGTTGATGTAGTAAAGATATTTGCATTCTTTTGGGTGGTTCATAGCCTCACACAGTTGCATCTGTGCAAACTGAAGCAGTTTGATCCTGATAATGGATGAGTTCAAATACAGGTATTGCCTTTCTCACCTGAAAAAAAGGCACTTCATAATTTTACCCACAGTCATGTGAAAAAGAAAGTTTTAAACTAAATACACCCTCACTGCTTCCATAGCAAATAAAAGTGCAAGTTTTAGCCAGGTTCTGCTAATTGCATGCCCTTGATTAAATTATTTTCAGCCAGTGTGAGCACCTTGATCAAAGCATTGTTGACACATTGTCACAGTCTTTCCAGGAGTGGACGTCCCAGCAAATTCACCCCAAAGTCAGACTGCGCATTTCTCAGAGATACTGGAAAAAACCCCAAGAGCTACATCTCAGACTCTACAGGCCTCAGTTAGCATGTTACATGTTAACGCTCACGAGAGTAAAATTAGAATAAGACTGAACAAGTATGGCTTGTTTCTGAAAAAATGTCTTTTGGACAGACGAGAACAAAGTGGAGATGTTTGGCATGAACCAAACACAGCACATCAGCACGAACATGTCATATCAACTGTCAAGCATGGTGATGGAAGGGTGACGATTTGGGCTTGGTTTGCAGCCACAGGACCTCGCTGTCTTTGAATTGACACAAACTCTCCTGTATATCAAATACAGAAAATTATTACTTCAAGCTATTGCTGCTAAAGATGGTTGTACAAGCTGCTGAATCATGGAGTGTACTTAGTTTTTCCCGACTACATAGAGTCCGGTGGAAAAAATCTTCGCATGACTGTATATTCTTAAGATAATTGGATTCACCCTTGTTTACAGCGTTTCTGTAACTATATGGAGAGGTCAAAGCACAACAAGGCTTAAATCTTGTGCAACAAGCTTATTTGTGCATCGCAGAGGAATAATGTCCATCCCCAAAGAAGTCAGAGGTAACTGGTGGCTTCTAGAGGTCAAAGGTAATTGGTGGCTTCAAGTGGTGCCATCAACCACTGCTGATACACAGCTAATACCTTCTGTAAGGTGTTTGTCAAATGGCAAACTATGTGTGCTTTAAGCTGATATAGATCAGAGGTGAAAAGAGGTTTGTGGGAAGAGAAATAATGGAGTGAAGAATAGCAGAGTGCATGTTGGTGTAGAGATTTACATGAATAAAGAGAATGCAATATGTCGACTTTGAAGGGTCTTCAGATATTTACTATTACTGTGAAAGCTTTTTTGTCACCTTTAGGTGTTCTCACTATAAAATTTTTCATGCATTTTCTAGTTACATTATATTCAAACTTATTCAGATACTCATAGTTATGCCCAACGTATGAAGGTGGCTTTTTAGCTATAAAATATATAGTACATGCACAAGAAATTACACATAAGTATTATCAGGAATTAAGACATTTCACTTGTGGGCTTCCTCAGGGAAGCTTTGTATGTCTGCATATTGTTATGCTAATGACACACGGCTATTTAAAGGCAGACGTATTCAAGAAGTAGGAGTAAGTAAACTTCATTATCTTGCAAGTTGCAAGAGTGTTTTAATAGCACCATCTTGTTCTGAATACCTCATGCTTCTATATTGTTAATATATGTGTTACTAACGATTTTTAAGCACAATTAAGTCTGCTCTTTTATGGGTAGGATTTGTCTGTTAATATAATAGCTTATTAGTAAGCATACTGTATGATTAAGAGACAAATGCTCACACTGACCAGGACTTCTAACTACTGTGAGCAAGGGGCAGCAGACAAACGGTCCCTTTGAGCCACTGAGTGTTGACTTTGGTCTTCAATGGTTTCTTCATTGGTTTACTCTGTATCGTTGCCAGCAGATAAATGTATATGTGTACTGTATTTGTGTTACCTAGGGGTGTGTTCACACGCCAGGAAAAATAAAAAGCACAAGGGAGGGTGTTGGTCACTAAGGCACTTCTGGATTTCTGGGGTTCTGTGGTTTTAGTCCGGCATCATCGAGGTACAGAGCCTGAATACAGAGACCGAGAACATAGTGAAGTGTATTTACGCCCACTCGACAAACGATGCATTCATAATTCTGTAATGGTTCCATCATTGGCTTTGATTAAGATTTTACATCAGCAGGACTAATGGAGACATCAAACCCCATATTTGCTCCAGGTGTCCAACTGATGAAGGACAAAATCCTGAAAGTGCAAACTTTGCACATGTTGGGAGTACTGAGTGTTATGTTATTATAGGGTAGGAAATATTTTTGTGTATGTTTGTAATTCAAATCATTTATTATCCTTATTCTGTTTTAGCTGTTGGTGACACACACACACGCGCACACACACACACACACACACACACACACACTCACACACAGGTATGTACTGCAGTTAATAGGCATATTACTGGTGAAATTGAATGGTCACATTATTTAAATGATACTTATGTCACAAATTTTAAGTGTCTCAGCTGACAGACTGACCCTTTATATGACATTTATATAACTTAATTCTCACCATGATATGAAAGATAAAACTACATCCAGCCTGAAAGATTCGTTATAACCAATCAACAGCTGTCTGCTGCAATAGGCGTGTGCAACTGGCTTATTGACTAATGTATATGAATTATTAGTGTGTGTCTATGGTGCACCTTACATACATAATGTGTACTATAAACCCAAATGTACCTTTCAGCTACTCCCTTGTATTCTCCACAAGGGGTCGCCACAGCGGATTAATCCGCATTGGTAATTTGGCAGAGGTTTTACGCCGGATGCCCTTCCTGACACAACCCTCCATGGTGAGAGGGGCTTGTGTCCCCACCTGGAAT